>JABASH010001556.1:0-25275 GCA_019776445.1 Tomocerus maximus | reverse complement strand
TATCCTTTTGCGTTACATTTGCAAAGAAATGTTATTTACTAATTACTATGTATTATTTACTATGGAGCGTTCGTAAGGATCATGAATACTCTATTGTATATTTATTAGCAGTGAAGTAAGCATTGGGAAACGTCAGATTCAGTGGGAGGGGAGTTTGCAACTCTGTAAAAAGCAGTTGACTAAAGAGCATGAATCACAATGAGATAACGTTTAATCAGCCACAGATGTGTGTAGTCGACTTCTCGCTCGTACTAAATACTAATCATACTACGTAGCTGTAAATTATATACATTTTAGCCATTCTAATAGTATAGTGCCTTCTACTGTAATGTGAATATTTTCTTGTGTATCATTTGCATAGCTTTACTCCTCACATCATTCACAAAGCTCATTGCAACATGGGGAAAAGTCTTAAGTAACTGCCGATAGATAGATGAGTCGTTGAGAAGTTGACTTTAATAGATCTGCAGACACACACAGTGCTTTCTACTAGGTAAATATATAATATTCTACATAATATTACCATTCCCATACGCTCTATGTCTGTGCATACCCGTTTTAGCTATCTTTCATGGCTTAATACTTTTTATTTCATTTCCCCCGAGAAAAGTGAGGAAAGCTGGAGCAGAGTAAATACATCCGTTTTGTTAGCATTCTACTCGGATGAAGTTGGTTAGTGTTTGGAAATATTTGTTCAAAAGAACTACTTTTGTTGGATTAGATATAGAGCGGTGTGCGATAGAAACTAAATCAGTTTCCATAAAGATGACTAATGAGCACGAGGTTTGTCTGAGTACATCTGGAGGAGAAGTCAAAGAATTATTATCTGTAGATGTGTAAAGAGAAGAGACTGGATGAGGTATATGTCATGTAATATGCCATGCCAGAACAAGCCAATCTCATGGGATAATCATAATCATCTCTGATCTTGTCATAAAAGTAAATGACTGTGAAGAAACGTTATGAAGACAAGACAATGAAATTGAGTCTTGGAGAAAAGTATAAAGAGCATTATTGAGAATGCTTACTTCCTATGACGTATTATTTATATATACTATCTCTATGCCTCTATATATCTCTATACAGCATTTATGATCACAAATTACGATAAGATACACAATAGGATATTATAATATAATGAGACATTTGTTTGTAGATGTTCGTAGACGAGTCGCACTGATGAAAGAGAGTGAACAAAGTAGAAATGCAGCGTCTCAGTTCAGTTGTCGAGAGTTAGTACATGAGTCAATTGAGTATCTATGTGATGTGTGTTCAACTTGAGATATTATTGTGGATTACAATTAGGAAGGCACATATTATAATAGTAGGGATACAAGTTGACTCACATCAATTCAGGTAAAACATATAACGCTGACATATGTAACCTATATCTCGTATATTGTAACATTGTAAGAGAGAAATGAACCAGAATTGATAGCACAAACTATATTATAAGTATGCTAAAAGATATATAAGTAGATTATTAAAGTAGATGATAAAATATGAAGAATTGTTAGTGCGATGCGGTTAAGTTTAGCTAATGTGCCTACTCGACTGCTTCTCGGCAAGTATAATGATATTAATGCATCTAGTTCTGTACGGGGCTGTAATGGAGTTAAAAGATGCCGAGATGAGTCGGGAACTTTATTGCCACATAACAACAATATTAAGTGCTTTATAGTTGTCTGAATGTGATTATAATATAAATATAACACATGTTGGTTATATGGAGATTTGATTGCTGATGGGATATTATGATGATGTTAGTGAATTAAGGGTGGCTGTAAGTGCAGGGAAGTAGGTAGGCTATTCACAGCCCCACAGTCTGTGCAGTAAGTAGTGGTCTATGAGGAATTACCTAAATTGCAGGAGATAGTGTGATGTGAGTGTCCAGAGATAAACTATGGTGTGCACTTAAATATATACGCTATGGATGGATCTGTGGCATCCACATCACATCAGCGTCAACTAAATAAGAATAATTAAGGAATGATGAAGAATTAGGAGAAGATGAGGTATAAGATGGAATGGGTAGACGGGCCACCCAAGAGAACGGGCCGTGGGCCACCCAAACGGCTCCGAAAACGACAAAAACACTAAATAGACGCTAATGAGGTTGTGAGGGTTTGGAGAGAGTGTAGCTTAGCGGGGAAGTGGCCAATGTGCGACGATGACTCCTCCTGTCTAGCTCGAAGGCGGCCTATCCAGCTAAATTGACCTGTCAAACACGCTAACTCCCAACTCGGCCTACCATTCATTCCCCACACTCACACAACTCTCCGCAATGCCCTCGACGCTCAGCCAATCTCCCACAAATCCTCCTCACTCACAGCCGACAACAGACACATCCAACACACACACAACCAGATTGAATGCAATATCATCCGAACGAAGCATCATAATGTTAACGTGTAGCATAGAGTAAGTAAGTAACCGAAAGCATTAAGTGACTAAGCTCTGTTCTCACCAACAACATCAACAAACTGACTGATGGTAAATAAGTGGAGATGATAAACACATGTATGGGTATTGGTCTGGTTAAGGCTGGCTTCCTCCACATACTCACCGACTCACCTACACTCTAACATACACGATGCACTCACCTAACCAAGTGAGTTAGTTGTTCAAGTAGTATTACCAGTATGATGGAGTGATTGTGTGTTGCGTTCGTTGTTGTGTGCTGGCGAGAGCCAACTGAGCCGAGTCAGATGCAACAACAACGTTGAGACAAAACCATTCTCCTAAACATTTCCCAGCTTTAGAGAAGGCAGGTAGTTGCAATTTCTTGCTCTCACTCGTGTGTATGTGTGTGTGTCGGTTGTGCCTCGTGTTAACCCGCGCTACAATGCGCAGTGCAGTGCTGATCGTCGGGTACTAATATATTATTGCATTGGGAAAATCTGGCTTACAGAATACATAGAATGTATACTATGGACTCAACAAAAGCTTTTGACTCTGTATTTGTAGTAAACCGTGTTGAATCATAATCCTCCTCACACCACTCAACCTCACTTCCATACTACTAAATACATAGCATACACCTCTATACTTAGTTCCATTACGTTATATTACATGTAGGCAATCCTTTGGGTTCAGTTAACCGGCAGAACTCACAATTACACAAAGCGTACGAACAACTTGACTCACCTGAGTGTAGTTAGTTTGAGTCCAGACAAAATAATATTTCAACGAACATCTTCCAATTTTCTATCTGATTAATACAATAATTTGGCTACATACAGTATTATATGCAATATAATACAGAAACCAGGGTATGAGCCTAGAAGAGATAGTCGGGTGCCTCAGCGAGTGCAGTTTGTTAGATCCAAACCTTGACATTCGAATTGCCCTTGTCATTCACTATTACACATTACAACATTATTAGCTGGGTTGATGTCATTTTCCAACACGTCAAGCTACCCTTAACGTATTGTACGATATAGTACATCATTAACCGCCCCTGCCCTGTTCAGTTGAACACTTCTTGTCTTTAAGCCAAGGTGACTTGACTCTCGGCTCTTCAATTCTTCACAGAGTGTCGTGTCATACACTCATACATACACAGATACACAATACATACTTACATGGAGCTGTCTTGGCATGACATACGTCAATTAGCAAAGAGCTATGAGATACACACACATATTTGAGTTGCATCGATAAGGAGACTGCCAGTATCTATTTGGAATCTCTCCGTCACACACTCTTCTATTATAATGCATTTGTGAACTCGCATTAGTGCTGTGAAATCCCTGTAGCTACTATTTAAATCAATCCAGCGTTATGTTATCCATGAATATCCAGTGTGCACCCCTTTTTTCTAATAATTCACGAGACTAGAAAAAGACTATAATAAGTGCATCCGGTAATACTACTGTAGTAATGTGATAGTATTACCGGCTAGAAATATTTTTGCAGTGGGAAAAGTAACTTGGAAAAAATAGCGTGAAGAAACAGAAACTTTGACAAGAAAAATTGACAATTATCTGCAATGAAAACCAAGAGCTAAAGTATTTCCATCGTGAATCCACAAGTCATTTCCCGGATTCACCCAAAGGTTTCGTCTCACTCATCACCAAATATTTAGCTCCCTGTTCACACCAAAAGAGAATTTGACCTGCAAAGGTGGTCTTTTTGCATTCTACACCTTTGGATTGCGTCACAGGTTGTGCTGATACAATTAATTACCTCCAAGTGATTTTATAAGTTCAATTGAAAACACCTTCAACGTTCAGCTTGAGTAAACCATTCGACGCACTCATTGTCAGCACAAATTACGATTTTTTTCATGGAAAGTGTATCTTGATTGAATATGCATAGTACCTGCATCCTATTCGTGTTCGTTTACCGATGGGACGCAAAGACCTATTGAAACTTTGAATACGCATCTTTAGTTGTCACACATAACATTAGGAATTCCAAGACAAAACGAATCGGCTTTGATTTGACACCTAAACAGTGACTTGTCAACAATTTGTTTTTAGTCTCCTATACAAGCCTAACTATGTAAAAGGTGAATCCTCTGGAAGCAAATGAATCGTGACATGACCTGTTCAAAAAGATCATTTTGTGCTTGAAATCATTCTACCTCTTCTAGTGTTTTGGTTATAGTACTATTATAAGTGTCCATTAGTTTTAGCACCCCAAAGTATCAATTCTCAAAGCAATGTGACAATAGTAGATTGATAATGGGCTACTGTACTCCTCCATCAAGAATTTCGGCTACGTGTTGAACAGAAAACTATTATTGGAGCTGTAAAACTTATAAAGATATTGATGACATGATAGTCTGAGAAAAGTAAAGTTGTGAATGGACATCAGCGGAAGCTGAGCGGAAACGACGAAAAGTTACTTGAGATAGAATTTCAATAAAAACGAAACAGTGGCGTTTGCAATCGGCGTGCGGGAGACAATTCCACTCGAACAAATGTGTGAGGCAAAGATGGACCCGGAGTCTGCTGAGAGCGACAAGGTGGAAAATACCAAAGCACCTACGAATAAATGTCAAGAATTGCCTCTAAGTCCCACCAGTCAAGATGACGAAATGTCATCGGACGACCTCATTAGTGTAGGAGGAAGTCCGTCGCCATCCCTCACCTCTCCTGATATCATCTCAAGAAATACCATTGAGGACTGTTCTGAAGACGAATATTTCAGACCCTTAAAGAAGTTGAGAATGTTACAGGTCAGTCTCACTCGGTCATAGTTTTTATATTTTCACACATAGTCCCGTTTTAAATTTCATAGTTTTCTGCAAACTTTAATTGAAAGTTATTTTTGTTTGTGAAACGAAAGCATAGAGAATTGATTGATAGAGAGATTATTAATAGAGCACTTTGGGGGAGAAATTAATTTTGAAGACTAGGGTTTTGGTCTCTAATCGAACAATAAGTAAGTAGGTACAATAATAATTTATCTACCTACTACATAGAAGTTATTATTTTTATTGGGTTTGGTAGGAGTTACTATTAAGTATGTATGGATGGGTAGGACCTTCCTACTTACTTCTTCGTGTCGTTTCTCGAGTTGGAAATTGCTATTGTATTGTTTGGTTCTGTCTGACTTTTCATATCATCATAAATATTTAATTTGACATGTCCTCTAATATTTTTAATAAATAATAATGGGACAAACCTCATGTGGGTAGATTAACAGAATGACATTGGAGTTGCTCATTGTTCAACAGAATTTTTACCATATTCTCAACGAGCATAATAATATTGGCATTACTCCTACTCTCTATCTACCTATCGTCTATAGCTATTATTTACTATCAACTGAAAAAGTCAATGTAGAATGCAGTGGGCAATAAAAAGTGTTGGTTACCCTTATTATATAAATATCTACATAGTTACTTTGGATTGATTATGGAGAGGCTCTGAAATTTTAGATTCTGTAGAATTGACAATCATCCTATCGTTTAAATACATGTATCCTATACGTAGCGTGTTGAGAGCAGATATATTTATCTTGAAATTTTTATGAGTCTTTTTGATTGCAATTATTAATGGATTTGGGAGGACGGTATGTTATTATGTGGGTGCCGTAGCTAGAAGGAGTCGCATTTTGTTTCAGTCTAGTCTCTGTGTGCACTAATATTTATGGTAAACGTACTAACAGAAGAGCCTCTAGCTAACTATTATCATTACAGAGCATACCTACGATGAAAATGTGTTAAATGTATTAGGCAACTACAGTAAAAAATATTAGTGTGTCTAGTGGGGAGCGCCCTTTCTACTAAATATAGACAATAGATGAGATACCACAATTTTTACATGTACCCATTGTATGTACACAACTGTAATAATATACAAGTACATAGTTAGCGTCGCAAAGTCTTGTTCTCGTGGAACTTAACTACTGCCTAACTGTGCACACAGAGTCGTTGTACTATTTAATATTGAATGGACTATGAATAGTACTTATTACACTGGCTCACCCTCTGTACAGTTTTTTTCGAGCCCTGGCTCAATCTACATTTTTCTGTGTTGGGCTAAGTTTCGAGCAAACCTCCGAGCGACCTACATAGATTTAAAAACTGAGAATGTTATAGTAGATGAATGAGTGTTGAATGGTCATTTTAATTGGCTTGTCTAGTGATATATTTAATGATCCCAGTCAACAACTAACGATAAGTGTCATCATCCATTTCCCTATTCTATTTTTTAGATTAATAAACATGTCTAATGGTAGTTCTGCCAGGATGACACTTTTTCCATGTCCATTATTTCCTATTCTATCTCTGACAATAACTCAGCCACAGATGCTGCACATTAGCACATTAGGCATTCATTTTGTAAACTCATTTAACGTACATATTTTCATTACCATATTATGCAAAATTATTCATTGTTGACAAAAGTCGTTAGGAAGTACCTACTATAACTGGATGTAAGTAGTTGGTAGCATGATCAAATAACACTTATGTATAAGACCTACAAGGCAAATTTAGTACTGAAATCTAATTTTAAAGTAGCAGGTACACAGGAAATATATTGCAAATATTGAAATCACCATTACCTATATGCATCTACAGTGAGGTAGCTAAATACATGCTTTATTGCTATACAATTGTAGCTATCTTGTCTTTAATCTCTACTTTCCTAACAAATATATGTCACTCATATTGATTGGAATGTCTTCCTGTATGAATCCATTTATACAGCACTGCATAGTTCCTCGAAGAATTTAACCCAATAATATTTATTGGTAGCTGACAGACCAAGGATATGCATAGGATAATAATTTTTCAACTGTATTTGCGCTGCTTAGCCTCTTATATTTTTGTCCTCATATTTCACAGCGTATATTTAGCTTATACTATAGTTTGAAAATACAACAACTAAAATTTGCAAAATGATTTTTAATAATCAAATAATTAAAAAACGTCTATCATATTTTAACAGTTATGCATTTTTTTGATAAAAAGATGTATAATGAATTATTTTATTGTGAGTAGAGCTATCCTACTACTGCTATATTATAGTGAGATTTGGGTGTTTTTGAATACATGAATGTGGGAATGGTAATAGTTGAGACGGAGGAATTGAAACAGTTAGTAGAATATTATATGGAGCTGAATTATCGTAGACACGCCCCATGTAGTCGTACATTTTGATTCAATTCGATCACATTTCTTTTTATTTTTGCTTTTGGTGGATTTAGGTTGGGTAGACTGCTGGTGTAATTGCTAGAAGGAGAACGTCCAATGCCGAGTCATGTGCGTAGTAAATGGATGTTGGTAATGGACAGCCTCATTAAATTTGCACTTTAAGTGGAAGGAAACTCTCAAAAGTGACATGTTTACAATAGGCAGGTTGACATTTTCTACTGTAGCTCTTACTAATCTTTCTAATAGCTCTGCGAAATATTACTTACTAACAATAAGAGTTTATACTCGCGTATGTAGTACACTTATCCTAGTTAGTTGGCATTTATATATTTCATCGCACCCTGCTATTTTATAAAGTAGACTCACAAGTAGTCTGCAGAATGTCGTCTGCTCAGTGCAGGTCCACTCATTCGTCCACATTGGGAGTATTTAGTACAAATCTATAGGTAGTCTATTATTTATTATAGTACTGTTTGTCTCAAGCACATTTGACAATTAGCTGATTGTTTCCAACTCAAGTCGCAATCATATTAGACAACTCAAGTACCACATGGAATTTCCATTTCTTATAAATAAGCACACAATATGCAATATCGTGTGACTATGTAAGGTAGTAGAGTGCGAGTGGTTTAAAATGAAGTATTAAGTACTACAACAATAAGTAAGTAGGCAGTCGGTTTTTGTGGCTGCAGAAGAAAGACAGGTACCTACTAGGTACTTGTATTTACAATCACATTTTTCTATTTCAACTTATAAAGGCACAATTACTCTTGAAATGCTTTTTGTGAATCTGCGCTCCTATTCTACAAAGTTGTTTCAAGTAGGCAAAAGAAAGCCGAAAAGAATGGAACTAAATGAATGAAATAAATTGACTTCAAATGGGAAGGATTGCAGATCTATTTAATGCATTGTATCAAGTGTTGGTTTAGTTAGCGCCTTGCCTTTTGCGTCTTGTCTCTGAGTTAGCAGGAGAGCTACTTTTGTAGAGCGACTTTGACTACTCGATTGAGTTGAGTCATTTCCTTGTCTGTTGTGTACGAAAAAGAGATGTAGTTGTATGATGAAATGATAAACTATCAAATTTAAATGATGACCATCATAAAAGTAATAATGCGTTCGACTTTTCCACTAATTTGCAAAAAAGGTAAATTGAGGAACTAAGAGTCATGATATTTCAGATTACTTACACTATTTACGATGAGGCTTACGTGCATTGTTACTTGAGAAGACAGATAGAGATTTCAAAATTGGATGAGCCGAATGGTCACATCATTCCATCCTTCATACACGTTCCCACTATCTTCCCCATCTTCATTCTCACAATAGAAAGACAGAAACTTGACTTTGGTGAATGTAGTCAGCGTTTGGAAGGAGATGAGATATTGTAGTGCTTCATTCTCGGGAGATGTAAGTAGGTACTTAATGGCAAGGAGTATGATGAACGATGATGATTATGGTGAGCAGTCATCTCATGATCACATTACTGCTCCTCTCCGCTTTTCTATCTCTCTGATGGTGATGACTTGCTCTATTCTTTATAATATTATATTGCCCATACTACACTTTACGAGAATCCTTTGCCTTATCGCACGCATTCTCACTAATAAGCTGTATTATTTTACTTATTTTGCTCCTGCAACTCCGAACTCGGGTTCGAATTCTTTCAAAAGTCACACTTAATACAGTAGTAGGAAGCCAAAGAGAGACATACACACATGCATTTTATGGTTAGTGCACAAACTTTTATGTAATCTATAATGGCAGGTATTTGCATATAATATCTTTCATCTTTTCCTCATAATCTATGCACAATGCACATAAACTTTAACGTACTATGTAGGTATGTAACAAGGAAAAGGAATAGTAAAAGGAAACAATGCACTCCAAAGGTATCGAATTACGAATCAGAAGTCCTTTCCATACATAAATGCTGTGTAACTATTTTTACAACGTAGTATAGTATCTCTAGTAAATATGGGTCGGATTTTTACATGTACTATTTTTATACCCACTATTTCACTTTCAGTTTGTGATTCCCGATTTATAGGCATATAAGGTTACACTTACACTCTCAGGCATCTCAGGCGAAGATAAAAATAGGCTTTATATGGTAATAAAAATTGGACATTGAGAAAAAGGGGAAGATGAGACAATGACTAAAATCAGTTTATCTCTATTTGGAGCAATTCCCAATATGATTATTTTCCATATCCTGTCATAGGGACACTGTAGTAAATTGAATACGATTTTGTTAAGTAATTTAGATTGTTTTAAACAAAACGCTAATTTAAATTGATTGAAAAATATTGTTTGAATAAAATATTTGTATTATATTTCAGGTTGAGTCGCCAACAAGTCAAACAGCATCCGGGGTTAAATCGTTCTCAATTTCGGATATTCTAAGTCACAAGCCGAATCCGAATGCGAAGAGTAGCGAGAAGAATAGGGATAGAGATAGAGATAGAGATGGTCGAAATGCAGATAATGTGGTCGTCCAACAACGGATAGTTCGCCCTTGGGACCCACAGAGTAAAAACAACGGAAGACGCAACTCCTCAGATTCATCACCATTAGACGCTCTTTTCCAAATGACATCGAAAACATTCGAGGGTCTCAATGGTCACCATGAGAATTCAGGTAAACACCATGAAATAGCTCGTAATAAGTCTCAGAGGATTTTCTTGATTAACTCTGATGGATTGTTTAATTTACGCACATTTAATTTGTAATGGTGATGCTCCTTACTTATCTCTCTGTTTCCCCATGCACAATTGTTTTCATGCTATTCTCTACTTGCCACGAAATTAATTCTCGGAGCGAGTCCAGGCTATCTCTTTTTACTTAGCGGAGTAAATAGTTTCTGTCTGAAGCAGTCACCATAATTTGGATCAGAGACTCTGATGTAAGGGATCGAAAGAGAAAACAAGTTAGTGGAAATAGAATACGGGAAATTGTTTCGTAACATTGATCATTCATGCCTTGTCACTTGTAACCCCAGTATAAACAGGAGTACAACCGATGAGAGTGTGAGTGGATTCTCTATTCAGTTCCTGTAGCCAAATGTGCTCCTCAAGTAAACAGCGTCAACTACATAAAAGCATTCCAAAAATAAACGAGGTGATAAAATGGTGAATGAACTTAACTTATTTAGAATAAATGAGATTCGCAGGCACTTGGCAGGCTCTGATATCTCCAAGCTTGATTCAAACAATTACAATCAATTGTTTTAGGTACTCATCCTTGCCTTTTGTAACGACGATAAAAAATTTCCCTACAAACGTAAAAAAGAACAGACGCCTTGCCTTTGTAACTTTTGTACCCAAACACTTTTAGAATGCGACACAATTCTAAGGATTACGAATGGTGAATTCTACAAAGTGCAGTTATTGCAATAAAGCACAATCTAATAGTTGTCTTCCCAACTGTCTCAGGAAGATACAAAGAAAAGGATCCCACAATAAGAATATTGTTTGTAGCTAGAAGAAGATATTATGTAAATTTCTTCTCTGTGACCTTGCGCTTGAAGAGGAATTGTTCGATTAGTTGGAGGCAGAATGAAAATCGACATGTAAATATTTCCCTTGCCAATTTATGTAATTACATTTTCCACACAGGTAAATATTTCGATAGTTAGCATAGTCTTGATTGATAGGAATTATTAGAAACAGAAGATTCAGTAGATCTATTATCTATGACGCTATAATTGATTTGCATTCAGGTACCGAGTACCTGTGCTGTATAATAATATGTATTGTCCATCATATAACTAGTCAGGATTTGATATTATTATAAAAGTACTTATCTCTCTGCATATAAACAAACAGTAGTACGATGTAATTACATATACTTAACACATTGAACAAAGCAAGGGATATTAAGAGATTTTACATTGCAACGCATCGGTAGGTTAAAGAGAATTGAAGGAATTTGTTTGCAGTTCATGTTATTTCGTTGCTTTGCCATTTTTTGTTCTCTTCGTTTAGGTTGGCACGGGCACAGCCGGTGTACTCACACAACACAATGGCTATATCCATCTGTACCTCGATCCCTAAGTACACAGTATAATATATTGTAGCTAATTGATGATAATATTATAGTTTTTAGTTTGTATCGTAGGCTCTGACGTTTTTTGTATCCTGCCTTGTTCTGCCTTCCTCACATATATTTCTTTTGAATCATTCTACACACACAGACAATTGTAACGTCAACTTGAGTTGAATGCTGCAGCGAAGGTTGACTTGATTCTTTTCATGTCAGCATCTGCTTTTATATATAATACAACTAACCCTTTTCTTATGTTCTCTTTTTACAAATGGGAATAATGAGAATGCTAAAAGGTACCTGAGGATATCATAAATATGATGTATGTACTATTTATTTATCTGTGTATGTATATTATGTATATCTCCTGTATACTATTATAGGCATCACTTTCAAAATTAAGTAATAGGTATTTTCTATCTGCATGTAATTTCGCATGTGATTTAATAATGGACTGATTACTTAATGTTGACGAAAACGAATTTATTCAACATTTGATATGATAAGTTGACATTGCAGAAAGGTTTATGCGGATACACTCCAGTTAATTAGTAGTTATTGTTAAATAGTATATCATGAATCAGAATACATTTTCAGTAATTATACCATTCTATCTAAAGTAATTAACGACATACGGTAGGGAATTTGAATTTATATGCTAGCATTCGTATTTCTGCAAATTATTAAACCGCTCGTTTACAATCAGTCGCTGAAATGATACTTGGCTCGCGTTTCTACGACTGTGGATTAGATGAAGGCTCTAAAATGCCTACTCAGCATAAAATAATGAGAGTTCAACATTTGAGAAGGTAAAGGGAGGCAGTGCCAAGGGATCAATCAAACTGCAGAAGTGGGTATTGATTGGTATCGTCACAAATGTTAAATTGGGAGCGGGAGAGCAAAAACGTTTTTTTCCTTCTCTGATGCAATGCCAATGGCTCTAAGGCACTCTGCCTTCCCTTCCCTTTATTACCTCCTTGCCAATTATACTTACTTATTCTTGTGGACTACATGTCTATATCTATATCTACAATATGTTTATTTACTTGGAAAGTAGGATTTCCATTGTGTGTTCTGCAGAGACCTAATCACCCTGCGTGTATTTGATAGGTCTCCAAGATAATATGCAAATAAAATGGGTTTGCATAATATTTCGTAAGTTTTGTCTTGTTAAATAGTGGAGCCATGTAGCCACTTGAGGAACATTACATTTTTCATCTAGTTTGTACATGTTGTAAGTAGATAATATGTTATGATTTCCTGTTCGAAGCATTTCGATTGTAAATGCAGATATTTAGGGAGATAAGCCTAGTTAGGCATTTATACACTTTACTATATTAAATAGTGTTTTATCTACATGAAATGAAATGGAACACGATTATGTGATCAGGTCGATCAGCTCAATTGCTGACTGCTTGACTGAGTCTGTTCATAATAGAAAATTATAAATGTTTTTCCATAGTATTCTGCAGAGGAGGCGTGGTGTGTATTTATATTTGATATCAGTATGCATATAGAGAAGACGGACTCTTTTTTGAAGCATGGGTGGCATGGCATAATGGCTCAAGGAAAAACTGAAAGCCACAAAGTAATGATTTGGTCATATGCATGTCTGCCCATTTTCACACATGTTCCTACATATTACCATCCATTGCATTGATCATTGCATTGCATTTGCTTGAATTTCCTTGCGTTTCCTTTATTTCTTATATCTCTTGTCTGTTGTTCTGTGTTTTACTAGCAATAACTACATATTATTATGGAAAATATGTTTTTTGAAACATTTCTCTCTCTCTCTTGGTACTGGATGAACATGTTACTCGTTTCTGTTTGTTTTGTGTTTTCTGTGGAAGACTACGTAGGCTTTTCATGTTGTGAGTAGCCCTTACGTAGAAGTGAATATCTTCGTATAGCTCAGGTGGGGAAACGCTGTTTATTTCGTTAGTATACAACTCACATGTATTATGAACTGATGAATCGATGATTATCTCGTATAAAATCTAGAGGTTTGTGAGGTTCATGGGAATTTGTGCGTGATACACTCGCATCTAACACAATTCCATTTTTGTGCATATAGTTTTATTATATCCTCTATATCTGCATAATATAGGGACATATTTATGTGTGGCTTTTAACCATTTCACTCTTTGTGTTTATAGTTAAGGCACATTTAGTACATGAGACTTAGTAGGTGGTTTGGTTTCATCTTGTTGATGTGGATATTTTGTGCCGTTTCCAAACGTGTTGGACACCAGATAGAGTACAATAGTTGTTGTATACTCTCTATTATGTTTCAGTTAGGATCGCTATATTGTTAGCATTACCTGTATTATTTTGTTATGTGTTATGGTTAACCTAATGTCCAAAACATTCGTGTGTATTTTGAGAAGGAAATATTCTTTCTCTTTGATATGAACCGCAGTTTGGTTTTAACCTCTAGGAAGGGGCAGACCAAATCCGATTTTTGTCGTAGGAAACAATGTGGGATTGGCATGTGCCAATTTATCACTTTCCAGTCTGGACACGAGGCTTTATAGCTTACTGCTCTTTACAATGTCAGCTTTTTAGCTCCAGCATTTTCGATAGATATAAAATATGTACTTTTTCACTTCTTTCTACTACTTCATTCTCTCACAATATTTATTATTGTGACACATTTACATTTATTCATTCCCAGCTAGGACCTAGTACTTCCTCATGATAGTAAAATAGACTCAGCTAAATAAATTTAGTCGTCATGTTATGCTAACCGTATACTGACAGACTTATGCACGGTTAAAATAACCACCGTTTTCCGCCAAAGTAAATATAGTTGCTATAATTGAACATAAAGTCACGTTTATTGCAATCAAACTGATTCCAAAAACAATGTATAAACTGAACTAATGTTTACACAAAGTATAAACGAATATACTAAACGAATGTATACATAGAAATATTATAAGTTTACATCGTTTTTATCTGATTATATATTTTTCACTTAAAAGGGCAGTTGTTGCACTTAAAATGTCAGTTGTTGCACTTAAAATGGCAGTTGTTATACTTAGGCGTCTCTCTTACTTATCCATGCCTGAAATGATAAAGTTTTAAAGTAACGCTGTAATTTAAACGGTAAGTGACAGAATGCAGAAGGATGCATTCTTAAATCTAGATATGACACTACTTACCCTGTCATATTTGCACATTTTATATAATTTTGCATGGAAATGTTAGAAATTTTGACATTGACATTTTTGATTTGTATCCGAAAAGTCGTTTTTGGTGTACAGTTGATTACAAGGATCAGTTCAGTAAGTTATGATAGGTGACAAGAGACAGTAAAGATAAAAAATGTGTCGACAAGACAAAGCAAAGAAACATGTTTGTTTTCCGCTCTGCTAACGACACTCGCACTGAGCTTTCTTTACTTGTCTGGTTGGCAGATTATAATATTGTTCTGTAGGTGTTGCATCTTTTTGAATGGAGGATGGGATGAATTTATTTTATGTATGATGGCGATTATTGGAACATTGCCTTAACTTAATTCAACGACTTGTGTGTGCATATAGATACGTATGGAGTGATTTATATAGTAAATAACTGCCATACAACTCGCAATAAGTCAACGCAACGGTATAAAATAAAGCAAGCTGAGCTATTATCTTTAGTTACGAGAAGGATATCGCTACATACTTACGAAAATGTCGTGCTCTTCGCTAAAATTCGTACAAAGATATCAATTTCATATAAAGTGAATAATAAAAAAGTGGTGGGGAGTTATGCGAAGGGAGAAATTGATATTGGTTTCGTGACAAGCGCTGAATAGGCGTTTTTGTGTTGGGTCTCTGTCTCTGTACATGGTGCACATAATCCACCTTTGTAAAAGTCAGTCAGTCAACCCAGAGACAGGGTAATCTAAGCATACGGTATCTACATAGGTATCTATGCGATGTCGTTGGTTAGTTAGTTAGGTCTCACATGGGATGGATACATAGACGGAAAGAGAGGAAATGTGATTTAAGTTCTTGGTCTCCATAGCCATTCGTAGCCTATGTACTACATGCTTAGTTATATCATGTGGGAGTTGAGTGAGTGAGCAAGGTATTCAGGAATGTTGGAGTACACTAGCAGACTGTGGAGTGCCACTGCGAAGTCCGGATCCGTTTTCTTTCTACGAGGAATGGCATGTCATGTTCACATCCCAATGCTATGCAAGTTTTTTTTACAATTATGTACACCGACGGATAATATCTGCGGAAGATGAACTGCTGACGGTGCACTGCTACTTACTTTAGAAACTTCACATATTATCAAGTCTTTTCGTTTTGGTGATACTTCACTTTTCTTATTAACCCTATCTGTCTGATCGAGTCGAGTTAAGCAAAGTAGCAAGACATAAATAAGCAAGGTTTAGGCCCTATTTCCCACCTCATTTGGGTGGCATCTGGGAAATATTGGGAAACAAGAGCGGGCAATTGACCTCAACTTGGGAACTTGTGAAAATATTCTACACAATTATTTTTTACTATTTTCCCACTCAGGTTTTTAGCTTCGCACTGGGAAATGGGAACTTCCCCAGTCATGAATTTTCCTCTCGAAACCATGCAAATGTGTTAGTAGATGATGTCGGTACATACTATTCGTGTGATGAGCGTACTTTAGGTGGGTTGTCTCGATGACTGTGGTATACTGTAAGAGATACTACGTATAGATAGCATATGAAGTATAAATGTACTACATATAGCTGTATGTGATGAGTAGTAGTTTGGTTTCGTTTGAGTTTGTTTTCTACGGTTGCCTTTCCACACTGCGCTCTTTCTGTGGCCATAAAGTCGGTGAATTAGTGGATTTAAAATAAGTCTCATTAAAGTTTTTCTGTGGGGACGGCAAATAGTTCTGATGACAGAGAATTGAAACGCAGCTGTTGCGAGTTAACATTTCAAGCGATTAACGTGAACATGTTGACGGCACTGTTTCCGTTGAAAATATCACAAGAAATGGAGAAGAGATCCTCTTTAGACGTACACTTCACAGTTGACAGTTCACTTCGCTCGGCTCTCTCTGCCTCTTCTCACTTTCACAGCAACTTACTCACACATAAATCCCCAGTGTTCCCAAATTATGCTATTTGTGCACCCACTTGCATTTCAACCACACTACACCAAATAAATTCACCTAAAGCACACAATACCTGACAGCATTTAGCCAAATACACAAAATTATCTCAATATTTACTCATTTTAAGTGTGTGCACATCAGGATTTATGCATTTACTGTAGCGATACAATTACAATCTAATGCTTCAACACCTTATCCACTATTTATATGCATTATGACAGTAGTACAATACACAATCTCCCACAAGCCGAAATTCATGATTCACAACTCACTACAAATGTAAACATACTAAACTACTTTGAATGATATAATTTTATTATTCAAATTCAAATTGTGTGGTGTATGCAAATGTATGCATGCATTTAGAACACTATTACAGATAAGACATAAAAGTTGAGGTCCAAACGACTCTGGTATTTATCTCTGCACTATTATGGTACCTATTTACTTAATTTAAGTGAAATGCATAAAAGCAGACATGGCAATGTTTTTAGTTTCCTCAGTAAAATAGATTTTATGGAATTGTGAGTTTGTGGGATGTGGCAATATATTGGATTATTATTACGTTGGTAAGAGTAGCAGTCATCACACATGCCTTAAAGTGTTTCCTTTGCTAAAAGAGCGGTAGTTACGTCTCCTACTTAAGTTTTCATTGCTCTCGTCTATTTGTCTAGTCTGGCTTGCCCCGACTTGCACCATATTAAATTACATAGACAAGAGAAGTGTATGTAGTAGTATTTAACTCTCTATAGCCAGCAGATCCTCAACGAGGGCTCTTTTCTTTGATAATGCTAAGAAATGTGTTTGCACGTCTTGCATAGCATCATTAACCATGTATTCGTTTGTGGAAGGGACTGTGGGTATAGAGAAATAATAACGTGTATGCAATTTGTATTACTTAGGTCGAGGCTGTGTCGCATGGAAGCTCTCCAATGTGTCACTTTTGCCATGAAATCGCAAATCGCATACTTAGTTGAAGTCTTGATAGGTTGGCCCGATCCGTCCACATGTCACTTGTCTCTCTTCATTCCCTATTCAGTCTGGGCGAGGCATTCGTGGATGTCGAGTCTATTGCAAAGAATAATAATGCAGCTTATTTACAATTAGCACTGAGGATGAGATATATGTATGAGTCAACTGCATAATTCTGTTCTCATCTACGTTCCTCATTTACCACACTTACGACGACAATTCACGACACTCATAGATAGAAGACTCGGTTGTGCCCTTTTTATCTTTCTGGAGAGAACCTTTCGTCGACTGTGCCTTGCATTGCCTTTGGATGTCGGATGGGTGGAACGACGGCACTTTCCCTTTACTCAACCAAACCAAACGACGACACGCTTCTTACAACCAATTCATTTTGTTCGCCTCATGACAAAGGAATATATAGGAGAGAACATTCGTCTTTTTACTACATGTGGCCCGAATCAACATTTTCATTCCTGAGCAAATTGTTATTTCTTTTCCTGTCTTGCTACTGTCTCCCTTGTCTACCATTCACATTTCATCTTGTCCTTGTCGACTCCACTCTATTTCTCGGAAGGTCTTTATTACCATACATGGAAACTCATACACACATCCACCAATACTATGGAAATGCTTGCAACCATAAAAATACCATTTAGGTGCTTCACTTTTTACCTATAACTTATCCTCCCTTTTTATTGTGTCTCTGCAGAGTAACTATGTATTTCCCATTTTCGGAAATAATCATTATTTTTTAGGTGTCTCACACAGGTAGGTATGTATTGATTTTTATGGCACTGATAATTACAGTGTCAAAATAGTTGTGTGAATGTGAGAACTATTTATATCTGTAATGCACAGGAGGTTGGAGCTATAGTGCAGTCTCTTTTACAATTATCTTGTGCATTTTCCTACTCTGGGTTTAGGATTTGGAGACAGAAACGTGCTATGGTTTTGAGTAGGTTGTATTTAACTACCTACTTAGAGGTAATTGTATGTATTTTATTTAGATTCAATACTGAATGTGTATGCGTAGGTATAGATACAACGCTCTGAAATGAAATGGACCGGAGAAAGCATTAAATAAAAAGAGCGGAGGATAATATAGAGTCTAAAAGTACCACTTATGTTGAGTATTTGTGACATTGAGTTTATCGGCGGCGCAGCTGTGGGTGTGATTGTGTGCTACGACTAGAAAGAAAGGGCAATAAAGAAAAACGAGATTTTTCTTTGGGAAAAACTAGAGCTAAGCTAGTCACATATATGGAAAGAGTATTAAAAGACTTAAAGGAGCTTCAATTCTCTGCAATTCAATGGGGTTGAATGCTAAAATGTGGTGGAAACATGTAAACGATCGTCTACTCCTGACTTTTTCTATTCTCTTATGGGAATAAAAATCTATAGCTGTGAAGGGCAGAGAGGGAAATGTGGTTGGAGCTACTATTCAACTAACTTGTCGTCGTATACCTACGTTTCATTTACAACTACCACGACTGCATTACACACCGTAGAGTTTGAATGCCATCTTAAAGTACCTCGTCCTATATATACGTAAACGGGCAGCTACCTACTATCAGGTTTCTCGTTGACTTCTTTAGCTAATAGTGGTAGGACATGTAAAGAAATTGGGGAATTGTTTCGGATGTACATACATGCACAGGGGAAGGTCGTGGTATTTGTGGAAATATTTCTTGTCGTGTTCAAACAACTCTTATACAACAGCCTACTTTATAGTCTCTTGGCAATACATTTACAATTGTAGATTTGGGAAAAGAATGACGAGTGTGAGTTGAGCAGTGGGACCGGACGGAAAACTAGTAAGTAGGATTTATGTTCTAGTACAAATAGCTATAGGGACCAAATCAGTTAGTCACTCTCCTTCTGTTCAGAAGAGAAAGATGTGTTTTATGTGCCATGTACTCGAAGGGAGTGTGACATAACATTTCTTATCTAATCCTATCCTCTGGATTTTTATTTAGCAGTCCACTCTCCGAATATTCTATGTACATATAGAGACGGGTTAAAATCGGGTTATCCAAAGGCGTTCACGTCACCATTTTCCGTGTTTAGTCGACTGTCTAAAATGGTCTCCAGGAATCATTTGTCACCGGGCAGAACTCTTGCCTCGCTTCAGTTTCCTTTGTAAGTAACTAGTAGTCGAACTAACTCTCTCGTAGAATAGAAATAGTATATCCGTGTAGAAATACTATATAAATATATCCGAGTTGGAGTGTGTTCCCGAGAGTTGTGTTCATGGGAAGGAAGTCGGTTGTGAATGTGTGCAAGGAAACCAAAGGAAGGCAAAGCAAGGAACCGCAGAGAGCACACTTCATTTCTCGTTGGATGGGACGACCGAATATATTGCTCTTGCCTCCCCAAATTCCAATTACAATTGGAATTTATATATCCCAACCCATTTGGCTTTACGAGAAACCGTTTATCCCAATATTGACTTTTTCCACCTCGTTGACTGTTCTTTGATCATCATGATACTTGATGGAATGGAGTGTATCTACTGAATCTGCACACACAACTATACACTTCTTCCCACTCATCTCCTCCCCACTATTCTCTATACGTGCATTCTCAATCTTTTTCGCCAAAAGACAAACTCCACAATAACTGCTCCCTTTTTCCTCAACTCATTGTCAACTAGTTGTGCTTATGAGGAGGATACAATATCATAGGTATACCGTGAAGAATGCCACACTCGCTAATACACGAAGTGTAGTACATAGGGAAAAATGAATAAACAGAGCCGATATGGCTTTCTCTGAGTCAAAGGTATAGTTCTCGGAGAGATAGGCGAGAAAGCAATCGACAGGAAGACGACACTCGAATCATCTCTCCTCTACATATTATGTCCATCCATCCATTTACCAGTTTAGCTCACCAAAAACTATTTCCAGATTTTCACTCTCTGTCTAATATCCTTCCCATTGCATAATCGTTTCCAATTTCAACGCTTCATTCGATATGCTCCTTATACCCATTTCTATATCCAGACCTCTAACGATACTCCACCCGCCAGATCCATTTTCCGCCTGAAAAAACATTCTTCTTTCTAATCTGTCTCTCTCCCAAATTCACTCCCAGTCAATTTCAGTCATAAAGGTAAAAGTGAACTGACTCACACAGACACAACTTTATGTTCCTAATAGTATATACTTAGAGTATACCACATATGCATAGACACCTACTATAATGTTTACAAATATTCATATTATTCATTCCTGGACCCTTCTCGCATGAATTCAAATGGACTGATATACGTACGTATGGAAAGGAGAGCAATACAAACTAATCGCAGTTTATTTTAGATTGCAGTTTCCTCCATTTCTCCCATACCTTGCCCAATAGGACAATATTCCATTATTTATCAAAACGTATCGAAAACAATTTCTTGTCTGTTTTATAAAACACTAATAATATAAATGCTACACGCTACTACAATAACGACTGCAATTTGCATTCATGTCCGTACTCTTTTCAGTTGTTTAGCGTTCGACTGAAATAATATGATCTTTTTATCTGTATTCAACCATTAATCAATGAGTTGGAAATGTCAATTAAGCGTTACAAACTTTCTCCCTATAATAATCTAGAATCTAGAAAATATAAAACAGATTCCGTCATGATGTTGATCTAATCTGCAGAAATCCCATATTTTAATGCCAATAGTTCTCTTCTCATTAGAAGGTTGGTAAGTATTTCGTTTAGATAACTTCGTGATATAGGATTACTATTAGAAAGTGTGCTCGTGAATGTGTGTAATTGACGAGAAAATGGATGGAGTCTCCGTGGAATCGATCCACTAAATATTTTCTGCTAAACAATTGATTTTTAATGTAATTGCATGGTATAGTCATTGATTGCACTACTTTAGGATGGTTCATTCTCAGTCCCCGCTTTGCAAAGTAAACCCTAGACCATTAAAACTTTTTGGCGATTTCAAAAGTGTATCACATTAAAGCAAGGTTGGCTTTGCATAGACGTGTGCTATGTATAAGTGTTCCCTCGAAGAAATAAGTATCCACTTACACAGCAATTAAGCTTCGTATTGCTTGTTGAATATTCAATAGGACAGAGATGGGAAAGTGGCGAAGAATATATCTTTAATGCTTTTATTATGTATGTACTGACTAGGGATGGACCCTTGTATTAGGTGTACATGGGGTGTAACTACAGAGTGTTTACAGAGCAAGCCATAATAAACGCTCGGATACCTAATACAAACAAATAATAATACGATGCACGCTAAAAACTAAATAACAGTATGGAATTCCGCCCAGCCAAATAGATGTCTGCAACAACTATTTATTTTATTCCCTTGCAATCAGCATTGTTAGTTAGTGTCATGCCATGCCATGTTGTTGCCATCACTCTCCTGCATTCATAAATTTGTGTACTATAGTAGTAAATACATTAAAGCTTGTTCATAGTTAGTTAGTAATAGTTAGTTAGCATACTGCGTGCGAGTTAAATGGGAACTGTAATTCGAAACTATCCTGCATTAGTAATGTAGCATTTAGTACGGCTATTCACAATGCTAAGTCGTCCTGCCCAAAACCCACAGTACAAACAACATGTCTAGTTTACTTAGTTTGCAGAGAGACCTTTATTAATTCAGCGATGCCACCGCCGTACAAATTCAAATAGCACTCGGATAATTCTTAATTTCCCTTTTCTCACTTAATGAAACGGTTTAAATAATATCAAGCAACAGTCAGTATACATTGATTCACAATTTCATCTTCCTAAAAGTTCGAAGCTACATGAATATAGTCTCTCCTGTACATAAAATGTCAGGGGCTACAATAGAAATCATAATTGTCCGGGGTGGTAACAGAATATCTACGGTAAAAGTAATGCAGGTTTGCCAGTATAGTAATTGACATGAGTGGATGATGGTAATTAGAACTGATTTTGTCACGGTGATACTCATTACAAAGAGTTGGACGGACATTGTGTGACTCTCATTCAGCCGAGTTTGTTCTTTTAGGCGTGGAGGGAAGGAATAAGTGGGCCTATGAGCAAGGCGCATACTTATTAGTGGGTGTGTGTCTCCGGAGAGAATGAACTTCGATAACTGATTTATTAGTTCCTATTTACGTATTAATGATACAGTTCTCTTTATGGGAGCACTTTGGCTCGAAAGTTCATTATCTATGTACGTCCTATGTATTTGTATTTATCATGCGATGATACGGAAAGGACATGCACTTAAATGCACTTATCTCTCTCATGTAATATTAAACCTTTTCAAATTAACTAACTCGTACCTCCATGGTAATTCACTATTCATGTATCCCACATGTAATTGCAATAGTTAGCTTTGGAAACTCCTTCAACTTCACCTTCCATATCCACTTCGCCGAATTAAGACAGAAATTACTAATTACCTCTAAACTTAACGTGAAGACAAAGTCTTAGGCACGAAACTAACTGTCCACTACATAGATACGATGAATCAGAATGGACACGAAAAGCATTGTGGACAGCCAATAATAAAAATAGGAGATAATAGAAGAGACAGACTAGGTGGCTCATTGTTAGCTCGATGCATTCATTTTAACTCTCAAAGAGTGTGAATAGGAAAAAGTTTTTGCCAATGTACAACTATCCTTTCGAAAGAAAGCAATAAATTGAGGTGGGCACATGACGATTTATTTCTACATCATACTACTTATTATATATTTCTGTCGAGGATTACTTTCCTAAATTTTCTATGGTGCTTGTATAACTTTTACATACCAAAAGAATAAATTAATGATATTTATGATATATTTAGATGATTTATTTAGCATATATTTAAGACCCATGTACCTACATGTAGCAAATTAGTAAATATTGTATTCATTGATTTTCAGATACCTAGTGATTTGACAGGTTTAATATACTAGCCATACATACCATGCTATACACTCGTAAATGGAAAAAGTTCTAATTTTCTTGAACAATAGGCAATTTTAAATGTATCTCAAATTACAGACTATAGCTACACATTCCTATACAAATAGACATGACATAGCTACAAATGCGAATGCTACACAAGCTTTTGTGTGCATCAACAAATTGGTCTCTCAGAATTCTACGGCTACATAGTTAGTTAGTAGTATGTCTAAAAGCATTAGGTTTAGTGACAGACAGGAGACTTTTTTATTTACTTTCTATAGAATGTATTCTCACCCACATCAGTCATTTAGTATTCATGCGTTCATAATGAGTATTAAAATCTAGTTGGGCTGATTTCTTTTAGATTTTCCTTTCGTCCATCCTCAAGCATAAGCTGGGATACTCTGGCACTACCAAATAAAATGGCTGGCTGACTATTGAGTGAGAGAGGATTTAATTGCCTTATTGTTGATGTGACGGCCGGGACGCATCTGAAGTAGCTCTTGTCAACATCCAATAGTCATGATTATAAGTGTGCACACGTGCAAGTAGTATATCCAACTTATTGCTAGTCAAGCTTGCAGCACAAATTCCTCATCCCATCTGGCATCCACTTTATAATAATATTAAGTATGTCTCGGAAACATTCGTTGCATTATACAAATATATTCAAGATCATCACTCTTCATTCTCTCCCATTTATTATAAATTACAAAATACTTGACTGAACATGCGTCTAGTCTTGTTTCTTCTTTATCATAAAGTCTGCGTTAAAACTCGCTCAACGAAAAATATCAGTTTGCTATTCACAAACATTTCAGTTTCATTTATCTCATGCAAAGAAATTTGATAAAAAAGATAGTGAGCAAGAAATATTAATTTTTCTATGAAATGATTGAAAGTGTGAAAAATGTAGATAGTTGTGGGACAAGCAAAGTAGAGCACAGGTAAGGATTAATTCTATGCAGAGAGTGTGGACATGGACAGTAATCTTGAATCGAAAAGGGAGTTGAAGAATCTGCGCTCTATGGTTTCATGTACTATAGCGGTTTTATTACTATATCACGTAAACGCTATTCTAGTGGTGAATGGACTGACTAAATTGACTATCACATCTGTGAAAGGATCCTTATTGTAAATTCTCTTTTAGACCGCATGCGAAGATGAAACATGCAGGAGGTGGTATACAGAGTTGTTACGCATACGATTGTCTAAAGACTTTCATAGACTGTAGAGCCGCTTGTGGAAAAGATGTTGTTCAGAGCCAAAGGCGTTTTATCCATCCAGTTAATGTCAGAAGTGTAAAACGCAACTCATCACTGGCAAAACCACATAAGGCAACTGATTCTATATGCTCTCATGTTCATCGTTACAATTTATAATGGAAACAGTCTTAATTTCCATTTTTAATTTTTCTGTAGCCTATAAAAATTCTCCACCAAAAAATATCAAATTTATTACAATGGTCACTTGTTACTGTCAAAATTACTTTATGGTAATTCATTCTTGTGTGTTTAAAGCATTATATGTATAGCAATTTGTATGAACAGTTTATCCTAATATATTTTCGTGCGTAATTAATAATAATTAGTTAATGTTTTAAACCATTTGAATATTAGGGATTTGTAAAAGCCTATAAAGATATTGATTCCTTATGACGA
>JABASH010001555.1:0-25278 GCA_019776445.1 Tomocerus maximus | reverse complement strand
AATGCAGTTTTTGCTAATTTGAAAAACTATTTATGTGAAAATGCCTATAATACGTATTATGTATGCGATTGTATTGTATGTATTATTGTATGTATTATGTAGTATGCTGCTGCTGCAGGATGAGTAGAAAGGGTGTACGTGAATTATACAGTATTTATTTAGTGACAATTAAATAAATGTAATTACAACGAATTTAGAAAAAACCAACATGGTCGAGCATTCAACACTATTTAACGCCCGTTTGATATGGTCAATTACTTTGTACACTATCAGCATGGTTTTAATTTCCACTATTAATGAATAGATAAATTATCGTAGAGCAAATATTATGTTACAAGACAAAAATTCCCTTTAGTCTTTAGGGCTTAGAGTCTTTGCCTTTACTTTCTTCTATTGTTTACTTAATTGTCAATCATTGTACATAGTCGCATAAAAGTAGGCAGAAGTAGTTTTATTTCATGTTGATTTGAAAGTTCAGTTCAGTCAGTCTTCTTAAATATCTTTCGTGAATAATAAATTGATACTTGGATGTCTGTATTAGGGTGCATGAGATGTCATTTGAGATTCCAGAAAAGGTAAGACTAGCAGAGAGGCATCTGTATTAGCAACCAGAATAAGATATGAGGAAGTGGCTGCGAAACTAACGGAGGAGATAAAACCATGGATTAGGATTTATCAACGGCGGAGGTAGCAGAGGGAGAGTGGGAATCGGGTTTTGTGTTCTGTCCTGGTGGGAATCTGAGTGCGAATGTCAAGAGAAATCGCGTTGTTTGCATTTGAGAGACATGAGAAGCAGCACTCTAAAAGTCGTTTGGTTTGACAGTGGCAATAGGAAGTCTGTTCTGTTGGTTGGCTAAGTTAGGCCTTCGTGTGCCAAGTCAAGGCTCGTGCCTCCAGCCAGCCCAAATGTCAGATACGTATTAGTAAGTACTTTGTGGAAGGCACGAAGGATGCGAAATGGATGATGGATGACACGCTCCCCGTTTTTCTGCTAATGTCACAGCCAGTACCAGAATGACGGCAGACATGTCACTGCTGACGTGATCCGACGGGACATTACCTTACCTTCTCCTATCTAAGTATACGCAAACCACAGATAAGTAGCAATGTCAGTGGGTAGCTCGCTACTTTCGTATCCGATATGTCCTCCAAGTCAACTCGCAGAGATAAGATAATAAATTATAATGTTAACACGTAATCTCGTACATTTACATGCATTTCCAACAACGGCGGTATACTATACTCGGATAAGATCATTTAATTACTTTCCACCAACTTAAGGTGGGGCAGGGTCTTTGATGAGACTTCAGTGCAAGAAATTTTACAATACAGTATAATTATCTTGCACCACGACGGGGTACATGAATTTATCTATTGCTAGATTTTAGTTGTGCATCCCAAGACAATCCTATGCTTCTGCATTACTTGTTTAGTGCATTCCATACAAAAACTTGTTAGCATTTACCTAGGGAAATAGCAGGCAAGATTGTATAGAAAAACAAGAAAGATTTCATTGTATGCAGTTTAAAAAACTTTACAGTTCTAACGTTTCATCAAAAAATAGAAAACGTTTTGAGAGTACAAGCTTTTAAATTTCGGTTGACATCTGGTTTTTTAATGTACTTCAAAAACGTTATATGAACCCCAATGACACTTTTTACCCATTTCAAAAGCTCTGGTTGTTATAGACAGAAAAAATCTCAATTAATAAATTAAAAAATTGGCAAGTAAGGCAACAACTTGCAAAGCAATATTGAAAAATGGTTTTGATACAATGATACAAATGCATTCAATTTAATGGCTCATGAAATCTAGCGCCTAAATAATGAACAAACCATTGTAAACTTTGCACGGACAGACAGACAGATTAGACATTTCTATAAAGTTGCTAACTACAGCTTAATAAAAGCATAGAATTGTTTTGTTTTGTTCCCATTTTAACTTTAACCACTGACACTGACTGAAGACCAAGACTGCAGTTATCCGTGGGTATTTAGTATGGCTGCGACTTTTCCTGTTTGTGACACACCTGAAATTGTCTGAAACTTTTTTTGATAGATGCTGACTGAGATTTGTTTGGCAGTTTCTTAAACTGTTTGGTAGTTGCTTAAGAATGTTTGGTTAATATTTTAATATACATCTACAATGTCGTATAATGTGTTTATGCCTAGATTTAGATTCAGCCATTGAGTATTTAGCTTTCATTATCGATTGTCACATTGTCAGGACCTGTACTGTATTTGGAATGAATGAAATGAGAAATAACACACATGATCACATTGAACAAAGTGCTACTAAGTAATTAATTATGTAAGTACCTATATAGTATATCCCAAATAATATGTAGCGCTGAGGTACCGACATTACAAATATATGGAAGATCAGCAGTAACGGCTGAGTCCATGTGAAAAATAGTAATTTGTTGTGAGAACTATGTAACCAAATATCACAAAATCTAATAAACCATTGAAATGGATGTAAAAAAGTAGTGGTAAAAATCAACATTAGTTAAAATTTAAAATATTTATTTTTTATTTTTTATTTATATTTTTTATTTATTTATTTATTTATTTTTGATTTATTTATATTTTTTATTTTTTTTTTTTTATTTATTATTTCTTCGACAGACCATTGTATAAATTAATATATGCCGCATGGCGTTGGTTGTTGTATTTGTGGCGTATGTAGATGTATGATTCATTTCGCGAACATACATACACACACACGGACCACAGACAGATCAGGCATCCTTATAAAGCAGTGTTACCACTACTTAATAAGGAACCAATAGAAATGCGACAAGGTCTTATCCTACTACCTTATAACAAGGTCATCGGCGGGCACGCTTAGAATACATCATTTCTTTATTCCTTGCTACGCGCAGTACCTACATTATTATTATGCCAGAGCAGAAGTTAGGTCCTCAATACAGGGGGCGGTTTAGCAAAGGGGCCAGTGGAACCCCTGACGGGGCTGTCTAGTAAGTAAGTAACCCATCCAATACGTGGAATTTTGTTGAAATAAAGTGTTGTATGTATGTTATATGGACTGTACTGCTTCACTACAGAGTGATAGTACTGGGCGCAGGTCACATTATGGCCCCATTGCCAACTCCCTCAACTTGTGTTATTTTTGAAATGCGAACACAGCTTTGACACATAATAATGGTGCACAGTTTCAGTGGCAGAGATGGGCTGTGATGTGGGTGGATTATATTATTTTGTGTGTTCCTGTTTACTAATGCTCAGTTTGCATCGCATCGAGGCCCATCTATAGCGTGACATCCACCATCCGCCATACATAAATTTTTATAAGGGTTAAATAGTAACTACCCCATTTCGATCAAGCCACAGTAAAAGACGACGATCGGAAAAAGGACTACATTGAAATTGTCGTTTGGGTATTTCAATTTACCGATATACTAGCTCTTACACATTCTAATATCAAATTGCAAATTAATTAATATTTTTTAGGTACTTGTCGAACAGACATGGCACTTGAAATATTTCTCGTCAATAAATAAGCGAAATTTTTGAAATGTTTCGCGAAATATTTCGCAATCACTTTTCTTGAAAAATGAAATATTTGAAATAAATGAAATAAATAGGGTACATGGTACATTTCATTTATTTCAATAAATTTCACTTGAAATAAACTATACACGCATGCGCGTTGTATTTATTTCATTTATTTCAAATATTTCATTTATTTCATTAATTTCACAAATCGAAATATTTCAAATCAATTTCTTGAAATAAGAAATTAATGTCATGTCTGTTGTCGAATAAAGGAAGCTACGTCGTCAGATACCTGCCTGAATGCTATACTATACTGCTGAGGGAAATCCCCAGAAATTAGAGTATATGTAGATCTACAAAAAGGTTAAAATCTGACAAGATTGCTTATTCGTAAAAGGCTTCAGTCTTTGGCTTCAGGAGAGTGGAAAATGAGTTCTACTAAAGAGTTGCACGGGCAGGTAGTTTAGTGCTCGCTCGTGCCCACCAGTAAACCTCGTTGATTAACCCGTTCCCGCTCGTACACGCCCATCAGCATCTTGATTGGCCCGTACCCGTGAAAATAGTTTCGAATATATTCGAAAATGTTCTAAAATACTGGAAAACGCTCAAAAATATTCGAAACCGTTCTAAAATATTCAAAAGTATTCGAAAATAATAAAATACTCGAAACTAGTTTAAGTACTCAATATTACTTGAAAATATTCGGAAATACTCAAAAATATTCAAAAATCCTATGAAGTATTCAAAAATATTATGAAATATTCAAAAGTATTATGAAATATTCAAAAATATTATGAAATATTCAAAAATATTATAAAATATTCAAAAATATTATGACATATTCAAAAATATTCGAATATATTCGAAACTAGTATTCTGGTGTACTAGAAAATATTCGAAAATATTCAAAATGTAGTACAGTGTTCGAAATTTGCAAATGCTCTAAACTATATATGAAAATATCGAAAATATCCTTGACCGGCCTGTGCCCGCCCGTAAGAATCCTTGATCGTTCCTTACCCGCCCTTGAGTTTCCGTGATCAATCAGTGCCCGCCCGTACCCGCCAGTAAGCATCTTGATCGGTCCATGCCCGCCCGTGAAAAATCTGCTCTATGCACCCGTCACCCGTCCCTGCCCGTGCAACTATCTAAATTCTACAATAGTACCACCAACGAAGGCGAATTGGTTTTATTTGTGGTCTTCCGACAAATATTTTAAATTTAAATAGTTTTTGACCACAGTATACTTTGACCATGTAAAATTCTTCTATAGCAAATTACTAATTAATTATTACTTTTAGTATTACTTAGCGACAGCAAAAATAATTATAGAAATAGATTGATGTGACAATTCTCATGTCAAATGACTTTTGCTGCGCAAATGTTTTTATTTAGTTTTCTTGTTAGTTAAAATATGGGGTCCCAAAAAACGACGAATGCAATACTGTTACTCAACGGATATGTTGGTGGCCAACTGTGGCTGGCAGTATAATAAACCGTGCAAAACGGATACCTACTTAAAAGTTACATGGAAAGCACACGTATTTAGTGTAGTGTCACTTTATTACTACACATTGCACTAGTCCCTAATTGCTATATTTGTATAACGGGTTGAACCTAATCAAATTTGATCTCAACAAAATTTTTAAAAATTTTGAACGAATTGTGTCAATTTGTTGTCGCTTTATAACAAAAAGACTGACGGACATCGGACAGGTCATTCTATAAAATAAATGGCTTGTTCGTCAGTAGCTGGCCCGTTAATAAAAGAACATGTATAGACAATCAATCTGGGCTTTGTTAGTATTTACAAGCACTTAAATACAGTATGACTGTTGTTGTATCATGCAATTTTAATTAGGTACAGTGCATTAAGTTACTGACATTGTGATGCTTATCTTCAAAAAAAGTACTGCCCACCGCACACAACATTTGACTTATCGTTTTGCTTGATATAATGTTATGTAGTACTTAATGACACATTATTTATATGTACAGAGCTGTTCCCGTTTTATGGAAAAATAATGGTTTTGAGGCCAACTACAATTAAAATAACAGGGTCAGTGTAAAGGGCAATTAAAATAATGGGGTCAAGGTAAAGGAAAATCAAAATGACGATGTTACAATATCATATTGGAATTCAGTGAAAGCTATGAGAGCTTTATATAGTTGTAAGTGTAGAAGAATGTTTCAGTGATCGGTTGTAAAATTTAGAATTTTGTGCGCTCTTTTAATGATTCAATAAAGTTCCATTTCTAACCCATCCGTAGGACGGGCTTATTTCTAGTTAAATAAAATATTTTTTGACAAATAAATTTTTGTTCATAGTCAGCTAGTACATATATTTAACTGACTACGAGTACCATTTATAATTACTATAATATATTGAAAACGGGGATAAAAATGACAAATAATTATTTATACTGAATTGCAAGAGTTCTTTCGGGATTTTTCTTGCTCCTGTGGGAGGATCCTGAAGGATCTTGCGGGTATCACAACTAATTTTTCTTACATTTACTACCATTTTGTCCCTTTAAGCCTACTAATTTGGACTAAAATAATAAATATTTTTTATAAAAATAATTTTGCTAATTCATATTTTTATAAATATTGTTTTATAAAAATAATTTTGCTCATTCATTAGTTTACCTATGATTTTTGTTAAACCGGGACAGATGATCATACTACTATACTACTATGTAATGATGATGCACGGTAATGACCCTAACTCCATATAAAAAGTGATGTTTGAGTGCAAAGGGATGCTGCACCTTTGAGAAGATGCTTGCTATGAGAGAAATAATTTAACGCAGAAACATGGAATTAACATCAGTAGGTATTAAGATAGGTAGAAGCATTTACCACATGCTGTCCTTTGTAAATCCCACATTGATAGTGGTAGCAATCTGGCAATATATGAGCCTTGATCATGGTAATAATATTGGTAATGACGAGATATATTTGACTGATTCGTATACTACACTTATCAACGCTCCATTAGAATTTCGATACAGCAGTCATGTCATTGTCACTTGCAGATACATCAGTCTATTTGGGCCAAAATGAAAATATATACCGTGTAACCCGATTCAATCCACCCCCCTCGTATTTTACTTTTCATTACAAGGCACTTGAAAAAATAATGAAAACTAACACGTTTTTGTTGCAATGCAATACATAAATATTTGTACGAGCTGAAATTGTTTTACTAAAAGGAGGCAAAAAATATTTCAAATTCCATGTTCAATGATTTATTGTACAATTTCAGTTGCTCACTAGTGAATGAAAATACAGGGTAGTTTTGATGAAAGAAAGGAAAATAAACAGAATTGTCATTGTCTTTTCATAAGCCATTTTTATCAAAGGAAAAGTGACAGGCTTAATGAAAAATTCTAGACCAAAGCAAGTCTATATCGATTGTACTAAAAGAAATATTTGTCCTGCCATTTTTGTTTCATTTACAATGTCTTTTACCTTTCAGCATCTCAAATTTTGGAAGATTTAATGGAAGGCGTCAGTTCTAAACGATCTCTGAGTCGAAAATACCTCCATCTACTCATGAAGGAACAATTGCAAAGCATTAATCTAGGCTTGAGTGTTACAGGCGAAATACATCAAGCCTTTCGATTTCTCCCGAGATGCAAGGTAAAAGCTTGTCTTTTGCGATATTAGTATTTTGATTGACTGATTTAGCGATATAAGGAGTAGTAGAATTAAATGTAGTGCTCTCCATTGCGTATACAAGGAATATTCTAACTTAAATACATTTATCCTAAACGGGATTCGGTCATCACTTCTAAAAGGACCTAACTATTTAACACTTAAAGGACTCCTAAAGTCAATTGTATGGCAACACAACAAAAGCAGGAAAAGCTATGCGCTATGTCATTGATGATATGCTGCCGTTCATTTTAGGTCATTTAAGACCAGCTTGTAAAGCTTGGAACAAATATTTACGAGCCATTTGCAAATTTTATTAATCCCCTATTCGGTATGGAGATTCGAATTATAAAACAGTTATTGCGAATTCTTCGCTTACAATAGATAAAATCATGTAGTTCTAAATGAAAAAAAAACGAAATTTTTTGCAGTTAAAGCTACTACTTAAAGCTCTAAGTTTATGGAAACATTGTAAATACCATTGCACATTTGGTTTCCATGCGCTTATTTTCCACCGTCCGTGTACTATTGTTTAAACTATATATTAGTAACACAATAATATTTATTAATATTCATACAAGCTATCTTAGTTAGTAGCTTCATGATTTTAATACTTCCTGGATTGATTGAGCGCAAATAAATTTGAAAATCATTCTAAACTATTTCAGAGACTCCGGAACTTGAGTTTGTCTTATATGCGTCACGTGGAGCCGATGCTGATAATGTCTATCATTCCCAATTTGACATGCATTGTGTCTTTGGACTTGGAAATGACATGTGCCATTGATGCGGTTTGTGTATATGACACTCGCTAGTCCATTTTATTTTACAAAGGCATCTATTGAATGAATGTAAATTGTCTAGATGCTAGATATGATCGGCTACTACTGTCCCGACCTTCGAGAGATCAATCTGACTTCAACGATGATAACAGACGATGGCATCCTTAAGTTGTGTGGAGCCTACTATGGAGACGGAATCAAAAGAAGTCAGAAGCTGCAGAGACTTATAATAACGGAAACGAGGGTAACTGCGGTGGGGGCATTGTGTGCTCTACGAAACCTGCCCAATCTGGTTGAGTTTGATTTCAACAAAATATTTCAGGTAAACAATTGTAGAGCTATACTTCGTAATTTGGAAGATCGATGCAGAAAGTTTTATTCTAACTAGGTTTTTGAACATCTTGATCCAAATTCTGTGGTGGATTCTGAAGAACATCCGGTTTTGAAACTAAGGACTCTAAATTCGGTTTCTCCGTGTATTCGTCCTGAAAGCATAGATGCGGCCGCCACTCTGTGTCCTAATACCGAAGTAATTATTAAAAATTGAGTTCGTACGGCTTATTTTTGGGATTTTGCGCATATAAATTCGAATTTTGTTAGATGCTATCGGTAATGAACGCCTGGATAGACAATGATACTCTGTACAAATTCATGCAGTTTGAAAATTTGAAAAGTCTTACAATTGTAAATAATGATGGGCTGACTCTAGACTATGATGAGGGAATTCTGCCATTAATGCAAGTAGTTGGACCAGCCTTAGAAAACTTGATACTCAACAAGTTCGTCAATGTGGATCTCATAAGTACATAACAATACATACATATTTCGAAACAGCGAACTATATGACTTTCGTTTGTATATGGATTTCTTGACTATAAGATTCGTTCTAAATCCTCCTTTTCAATTCTGTTTTCTCTCTCGTGCCACTTTTCCTTTCTCTTTACGCGTTTTATTTTTCATACATAACATTTCCTTCATAGTATGTGTTGGCCCTTTGCCAAGCCAAGAATATCACTGTCACTTTACCTTTTCTTCCTTTCAAAAACAAACAAACCACTAATTGTGCAATAAAATCCTTTTGTATTTCAAATCAACTCTTTATTGTATCCATTTCACGGGGTTTTCTCTCATAACTCTTTGAAATGGGATATACAGACACACAATTCCCCGCATATAGAATGACACTTATTGCTCTGTTTTGACAAAATAAAGGTTTGGGCCGTTCCTGTCCTCGTCTCCAGAAATTGGCTTTGTGCAACATCGGAGTTTTCCAGTCTACTTGCAGCCATCCTGAAGAATCTCTTTTCAAATGTCTTTCTGCATTAGAACTTTGGTGCGACGACAGAACTGAGTTTCTCTCTTGGAATGCTCTCGCCCAACTTCTCTGCAGCTCTGTCAATCTCAGAAATCTTCTTGTGAAGAAATGCGACGCTTTTGGTGGCACTTTGCTACGCCAAATCTGGGTGGTAATTCTACTTTCATTCTAATACGTAGTGCACCTGTCATTATAAACAACCAGGGAACGCATATTCATGCAAATATTCCAATAAGAAATTGCCACATTTTCATTTTCAGACAAATCCAATGAAACATCTCTGTCGAATCACAATTGACGAGTGTCAATGCATGGACGAAGATATTCTTGACTGCCTCCTAAGTATGGAAAATCTACTTGGCACCATAAGAATTTGGAGTTGCCCAATTATAACGCAAGCCATTTACAATTCTGCGAGGGAAAGAATTAGGAAAACCAATCAAGATGTTTATCTTGAATGGTTTCCGTGAATTAGGTACCTGGATGACGCTATTGAAATGAAAATTTATAAAAATAATATTCATCAATATATTCATAAGCATGAGATACCTTAATCTACATATGTAATTTGCATTGTACATGGATAAAAATAATAAAGATATATATCATAAATAAAGTCATCAGTATGCAAATTCTTATTTAAATAAGGATAACTATTAAGGTCTACGGGTTACTTTAGGAATCGAAAAATCCTCCTACAAAAATACCACTAAGTGTACAAACCCAAATTTAAAATACAAATATTCTCAGAGGTTTTCCTAGTCCTTTAAATTTTTTTAAAATATACGGAAGTAGTACTTTCTGATTTTTGAAAATAAAAATTGATTCATTTTTTGCAAAAGTTCATGCAGAAGAGTCTGTGAGACAGACAAATTAAATCTGTAATCGACTATTTAAGTACACGCATGTATCCATTTTTGTATAAGGTATCTTGTTCGATGCCAAGAGTCAAGAGTATGCACAAGGAACTGCTATTTATTTTGTTCTCAAAAAAAGAGCAACTACTTATTGCCGTTTAATACCAAAGATCTCTGGTCAAACAAACTCTGGTTCACTTTTTCTTTTTTGTTCTAAAATGGGTAAACTAGCCATTAGCCAGCTAGCCATTATTTTAAAACATACCTGTTTGTATTAAAACTCATGATTTTTGAAAATATATTTTTCTCTGTCAAAAGTTAACTGTCGTTCTACATAAAATTCAATGTGCAGAATCTTAAATATAATTATCAACACCAACTTTTAAATGAATTTTAAAGCTTTTATTCAATTTAAGCCAGATTTCAATTTTATGAATTAAGGCATATCTGAGTAAGTTTATGATTTTCAATGACAAAATATTTTTTATAGCATTCTATACATTTAATATTAACGAAAAATCTGAACGTCCAACAACAGTTAGTTGCAATTCATTTTGATATATTCGAATATGCTAAGAATTGGAAACATATTTTACTCGCAAACTTTTATTGAAAGTATTGAAACAGAAGTGGATTTCGTCGTCCAATTTCCAACTAAAATGTACATATATTTAGAATAGATATTTCACAATAATAATAATGCTTTGACATATTCTATCAGATAAATACACTTTTCTACAACTACTGACAGAAAATATGGTGTCCACAAATATCACACAACCATTGGTACATAAGTAGGTATCCCGTACCTCCCTTTTACTTGGAATCTTTAAAATCTATGCATTTAAATCCGTTCTCATGCCTCTCTCATTTTACTATAACGTTAGTTAGTAATTTTTCGTCATTTCTAGTGGACGAATTGACATAGTATAAAATATGTTAACATACATAAATTACTTATTTAACTAGTGCAGTAAATAATTAAACTTTAAACCAAACTTGTCGCATTTACCATCTTAAACAAATGTATCCACCAGTTTGAATTGGGTCTAATTTTCCAAGTTCAACAACTATTTCATAAATATGGTCAGAAAATTAAAACTACTAGAATACCACTGCTACTATCCTACTAGAATTGAAAGTCCCCAAATGAGAGACGATACATGATTAGCTGACAATTTTTGATTAACGATCAAACAAATGTTTTTCAGCAGAGATAGAAAAGTCTTTTAATATGTTCTGAAAATCGTTAGAAATGCACAAGTAACTCTTTTCCACTTTTTGGCAACTTAAGCAGAATGTATTAAGCAGAATAAGCAGAATTAAAAGATAATTCTCAATTTCCAGAACTTTCACCTATACATTTAAAATGCGTTCAGTTTGCGTTATAATTATTACGATTCAATAATGGGGCCAGTTTTCAATAAAAAGTGAATAATGGATCCCGAAAAGTCGACGTCCACTGTGTGTCCAAATTGTTTTTTGACATGGACTTATGTGTTTGGAATCCTGCCATGAAGTTTCATTAGCAGATCTTATCATTCTTATCTATTCATTTAATTGACGAATATGCTCAACGAACTGTATCATGCTTTTACTATAAACTTCATCTGCCACAAAACACCCCAGGCAGGCAAGTACTAGAATACACATGTCCTAACTATGTTGCCACAAATACATGACCCCGTAATATTATATTTACTATTTGGTACACAAATCTGAATTAAGTCTCTAAATGCAGAATGCAGTTATAACTTCTGGAAAGGTTTGGAAAATCCTCGAATAATAAAAAATGTGCATTAATTAAATACTTATTGTAAGTAAGTATATTTCACTTGCTATTTTCTCACAAATAGAATATGAGACCCTCCCCTCAGTGTATCTATCGGTAAATAACAAGTGTATCTCGTCGCAGTTCATAAAAACATTAATTAAACAGCAGTGAAGTGAAACGACCATAAATATCCCTTTTGGAAAATCATTTGCAAAATGATCTTGCCATTCCGACGGTGTTGAAAGAAAACGTTCAGCGCTCGACAACTAATTTTACATCGATGATGAACAAATTAAATATGTACCGGCGGTACTGAAGATACATTATAAGTATTATTTAGTGTTATATGCACATTGACATTCATTTGAAATGTACAAATTAATAGTGTAACACAGTACTATATACAATGAAAATACACAACGCTATAATATTAAACAATTTTTATTTTATACAAATCAATAGTTATATGGTGATACCTTCCGAGGTTAGTCGTATATGAATTTATACAGATATTATGTTATTTTGCCTATGTTGAGTCTAGCCATCTACAGAAGTTGGTCTAAGTCAGTACTGCATAGTTAATTGTTTCAACATCATTCAAATCTCAAGTTTTCAGAATTACATTTGAATTGAAAAATCAGTAGGCCTTATATCAGCATCCATATTTTTAATTTGTTGTAGTTGTAAGAACTTTCATGATTTTAGAATATATATTGTAGGCAGTGTTGACGTAGACCAGTGGTTGACAATGACTAAAGCACATATTTTACAGTAGGTACACATATATTGTCGATATGAATAGAAGTACACTGTCAGCAGTAAATAATATTTATTTTAAATGCTATTCACACTGTCTTAAATTAGCTTCATTAAGTACTAATCACTAGTACCTACTATATTTGTATAACTTTCTAACTCCCGTATAGTAATAAGTAACTGTGGAATTTAATTTTTATCGCTACGTTCTTTACGGACTTCAGGTAAAGGAGCACCTACTCAAAAAATGTGTCGTTTTCAATGCAACTCGATGACTGGGTTAATATATAATCAACCTTTAGGTATAAAACATTTCACAAGCAACAACATTTCGGCAGTAACTACTCCAGCTGATGTTAAGCATAACAAATATATTAGCATTTATAAGCTTTTGTTTTTGACTAGAATATGGACAGACATTTATATTTAGTAAAAGATAGAATACATTAAGAGATACATTCGTGATATTTGTAATAAAAAGCAGTCTGCCTCAATACATTAAACAATTTCCCTTCTCCAAATCAGTTAATTAATTGGTAGTAGGTACAATTACAGTAATAAAGACTCCAGACACAACTGAATCTCATCAGAAATTCATTTAAATGACTATTCCTCCCCAAAAGTCATCGTAATAAAATAATAATTTGGGGAATAGTGAAATTGGTGTACACTTTTGCATTACATTGCGACACATCAAAAAGAAGTTAATTCTATTTATCCAATATTGCCCATAAAATACACATAATAGTAATAATAGATTTATAGATATCGTGTATAGTATAACTGCAGTTACACCATCAATTGCTTGCAATGCAGACGTTACATACAACACAACTTTAATTATAAGCATTGCATATTAATACTAAATATTAGCGCAGATAATTTCAAATAGCAAAATTAAAGAGACAGCTTTGTTAGTGGTATAAAACTACTTTAGTTAAATATCTTTGAAACCATGGTTATCGAACCATTGGCTAATTAACTATAATATATTGAGAAATACTAATATTTCTAATTCTTGCATCATTAACAGAGTAACTGAAAATACATATAAGGCGACAAAACGTTATTTACTACTCACCCCAATATTCAAAACAAAGTTCTATATTTTCTAAACATTATTTGTTTTTGTTTGACGCTTTTCTGCAAATTTGTTTTAACTAGAACCGTTGGCACCATATACACATTAGCAGAGTTTTAATAATTATAGCAACAAAAACTCATTTACTTGTATCACTATGTTCTAAAAATAATAGTGGTATTTTAAAATGTGCTTTGATCATGATGCTGCCTGATGTGAAGTTTACTGAGCGAACGGTGAGTAAATAGTAAGAGGCATTTGTTGAGGTACGAAGGGAGTCACTCAAAAGTCGGATATTTTTCTGCAATAAAAATTATATTAATTGAAAAAGCTTTATAGCTACATCAGCTAAACTACGCTAGCGCAAGTTTTTAATTAACTAGTAAGTCACTGAATACTTAGATGCCAGAAAAAGAAGTATATGACGATTTTCAGTTGAAAATCAATCTAGGAATGTGTTTTTGCACTTAAGCGTTTTGACAAGTACGAAGAGATTATGTTCACCGAAGACAATTTTCTTTTTTATCGACAAATTATGTAATCATTTTACTTTTAGCAAGTTGGGTACAATTGACTACCAAACATTACTAACACTGGCCGTAAATTAACATTAGCCTACTTAATACCTACACATTAACATATACGATATTTGTACTAGGGATTTCTACGGTTTTAAACTAAAATCATTTGCTGAGAAGAATTTTTCTTCTAACGTCAATTTCCCCTTTCACTAATATTCTTAGCAGCTGCTCATTTTTAGGAATGAAAATTTCATTTCTAATAGTTTGCAGTTTCACGTTTTATATGTTAATGTGCAGGGTAACAAAAAATAATACAAACTGCATAATTTTATAATCTTTCATAATAACAACCTTAATTTGGATATGTTATGGTTTTAAATAAGCTGTACCTATTCTAAAATTTAATGAATACTAACAATTTAAAGCACTTCAATTAAAGTACATTGACGCAGTGATATCTATATTTTTATCCAACAAGTGCAAGTATATCCAAAATCAGTAATCATTAGTCAATGAAGCTTGCGTGAATGACTAGGTGGAGATACATCCCTTAATGTTCAGCTATATAGGTTCCTTTTCGTTTTCTTCATTGTGTCCATAGACTATCCTTACAAAAGGAAAATATTTTTTGGACGAAAAACTAAAGCAAAGAAAAAATAATTTAATATTTAACAAAAACTTCGAGACTTCTGCGCATATTTACGGGTTTAACACCATCGTTAACTTGGCTAAGCTACAGGGTTTACAACAGCCTAGACAGCTCTGTATAAAATAGAATTAATTTACTGCATACCTCCCCCTGGCATCATTAATCGATTGTCACGGAGATTGTATTACTTGTACAATACAAAATAATTTGCAAACATTATTAAACTTACACATTTTATGAATTACAAAAGGCTAGTCTACTCTCTAAAATTTTCACTCATACTACATTTTGATTTTAATTTATATTTACACTATAATGATAAATAAATATTGTCCAGAATTTCAAACTTTAAGAACTTTTCATCTCTGCCCAAAACTACGTGTATATTTGGCCTTCATTAAAAAAACAAGCAATATTGCCAGTACAAGAATACATGTGCTATTATTGCATGTTATTTCAATCATTGCAACTAGCCAAATAATCAAAATATGTACTTGGCTTATTCCAAAAAGCATTTTGTAAATAATAGGTAGCACTAGCTGTCCAAAGGGGCATTTAATTTTACACCTATTGTGCTACTGCCAAATCACAAGTTAACATAATTTAAATTAGGAAGATTATTTGCTGAATTTATGAAAACGATAAACCAAACCAGATATTCTCCAAAAACTTGGCATTTACGTTACTGTTTACTAAGGAAAAATTCTGTCTCACTATTAAAAAAACTTTAGAGCAAAAGATACAATTAATACTTGCAGGACAAGGGAGTTTTTATCCATTTAAAAAGTAACGGGTATACATAAGTCTGAAAGAATATCTGGACCAATCTTGTACTAATTCTCTTTCCACTTTCCTCCACCGAATATTGGCATTTATCCTACCTGCAAATAATAAATAGGATTACAGTATGTGGTGGAATTAATGTCAAATGTCATCTTCATTTTATTTATTATACTTATGCATAATAAATATAGCGGTGCTCAATCGTGTATTGAATTGCAAAAGTATTGCAAATCCTGAAAAGTGCAATATTAATACCAAAGACTTATTAATGGCGCTATTTGACTAGATATGTCTACGCTACGTACGTTTGGGTTGGTTGGATTGGAAACAGGATAATAATTTCGTTTTTAGGAATTGATAAAGCAATTTAAGCATCTTTTATTTTAAAAATTGTTTCATAAACACGAGTGATATTTATTTTAATAGAGAATATATATGACAATTATTGTTATAGTCTCCTCTGTCAAACAGCCTATTTGTACAACCATAATAGCCCTTAGTTTTTGAATATTAATTGAAAAAGTCTCAGCTAATCATTTTGGGGTTATAAAAAAATACTTACTTAATAATTCAAATTCTTTTATTAGAAAGCTATAAAAGGACTACCTACCCCAGATATTGGCATTTTTATTATAAAATTTACGTAAATTGATGCAGTTTGGAATTAAAAGCGAATACTGGAGATTTTAGTGAACAGGATGGGATGAGTCAGGATGATCAGGCTCTACTTCAAAAACATACTTTATTTAAACCTCTTGATTTCACTTGCGCCAAAATATAATACTATCTCAATGTGAATAAATAGCTACAACTACAACCCAATTATTAGTACAAGACATAGGCAATACCAACCATTGAATTTTGCTAACTTAAGGACAATGATAGAATAAGTAGAACTCCCTGAATCAAACAAAGTGTTAGAGTTTATACTTAGGGACGTACCTAGAACGGAATTTTTCTTGAGAAGTTCCAAAATACTCTGTGTACACCAGGTGAAATAAGAAGAGATGAAAAACGATTATCAGCAAAGAGATTGAGACCCAAAACATGGTGGACATGGCCCCGTAACCACTTCCATGTTTATGCATTGAAATTACGTGGTGTTCGTGGGCGGGAGCTGCAACAAATGCGTCATTAATACACATACAATCAATTACACAATATGTCATTACTTCCAAATAACAATCCAGATAATAAAATACGGCTCACCTTCTAATATCTCTTTGACATGAATTGACAAACGTAATTCTTCAACATGAATTCTATCTGAGGTAATGTACAAAATAGAAGTAACGGGGTCAGTCAATTTAACAGGAAACTGCTTCTTTTGAGGGCCAAGTTGTACAGGCGGATCTAAGCATCCAGCATCACAAGCGTAGTAGTCTTTATCACTTCTATCCAGAGCGGCATGCAAAGTCGCCTTATTATCCGCTCCAACAGATACACTAATATTCACGTGGGTCGCATTGCCATAAGCTATTCGTCTGCAAAATAAAGTAGGTGAGTTTGATTTACACACAAAATTTGGAAAATAATACTACATCGCATTTAATTTTTGTAGCTATGAATGACATGAAATATGGATTTAATAATCCACTCCAGTGAGTCAACTCAATACAGTGATAGCAAAAAATAGCCACAAATTGAAGATTTATGTACCTGAAATGATAATCACGATGGAGATCCTTTGGCTCCGTATTAAATTCCAAATGATGATTGCTAAACTTCATTCCTCCAAAACTTAGAACCATTCCTTGCATCACACCACTAGCACCAGCACGAAGTAACTTATGACAGCCCTACATTCAAGACGAACAAAAGTTACCAAATCTGTTTGTAGTACAGTATTCGTTCTAAAAATTAGCAAATACAACTTGCACTAACCAATTTCTGAAGCGTAAGCAGCCATAAATTTGATACAGCCAGTATTTCGGATTCTGTTTGCAAAGACGACCACAAACTAGGGGCTTGCCTTCATATCAAAATTAAATGAACAATATTATTTCAAAACTTTACGTTTAGAGGTAAATGTTTTTGAAGCTTACAAAGTATGATGACCGCCGTAACAACCTTCAGCATACGACAGTACGGCATTTGCTTCCGAAACTTGAACAGGGGAAACATTGACTTCGTGCAGAGGGGCACGAACTTGCGACAACACGTAACTCATCGTTGCATTTATCTTATCACCATTCAGAGCACCCGTTGCACGAGATGGACTGAGGTAAAATCCTGTAGTCCACAAATCGCTCCAGGCGTTTCGATGAAGATCTTGAAAGTTATGGACATTTTGCCCTATAGCCTTCTTTAACTCCTGAAACGACAAAAATGCAGCTCAGGTACAGCTTATTACGAATCAACAATTAGTAAATACACTAAAATATAAAACTGGAAATTACCTTTTCAGATTTGTCAATCAACTGATCTTTCACTGAATCGAAATCCTTTCTCGATGACATATGTATATAATTTACAACTGTAATGAAGCGAAATGGATGAACTGAATTGGGCTCCAACTAAAATGATTCATAAGAGTATGTTAGTATTCAACCAAACCATATATACCTATGTAGATTAAAAATAGAGGCACTGTAATGTTTTATAACATATTATAATATTTACATATGCAAAACGAATAATTTAAAACTGCATTAAAGTATAATCACCTCATAGGCATTCAAAACTTTTTTATAAGCCACAGCAACTGCGATGGGACGATTATCAACCTCAATTACTCCGCTTCCCAAAACGTAACTGAGTTCACCATCACCTTGCTGAATCCTAATTAACAATAAAGTAAAAATAAATAATACCAATAAATAATATACGTTAATTGTACAATTAACGTCAAAAACCGTACTTTTTGATATCAGACTTGAAAGGAGGGTCTCCTGTCCACCCTAACTGATCGAATTCAACAATAACGCTTGATGATGCGTGGTTTCGAATGGAAATATCTTGTTCAAATATTGATGGGTGGGTACGATGCGCATAAAATGTATTGATAACTTCTACGGAATTGCTATCTCCTCTTTCTATGCATGAGATTCTTTGAACAACCCCTCGATGATACTGCGAAACCATAGCTTCTCGTCTTGAGTCTTCATCTGTAACAGATACGCGAACTATAGGTCGGAAAGGCAGAGGTACGGACAAAGTTCGGCCGTTCTAAAAACACGAATGAGTATAGTATTAGTTAATATCCTATTATATCTATGGCACATGTAATTATTGTTAGAATTACGTCCTAGTTATAGTGATTTGTTCGCTCATAGCTGATGTCAATGTAAATAATTCAACGAATTGTTAGGATAAAATCGATCCAGGTGTGTAAATAAAGAAATACAAAATTACTTTGCTTTTAATATTAATATTGGCTTCTTCGTACAGCGCACTTCCAATGTAACCATTTCCAACATACGGTAAAAAATTATTTTCCTCGAGCAGTGGTGGAATATGAACGATGTTAGTATCCATATTGAGAACTTCGGCTTGGGCTTTTGATAACTTCCTTTGCAGACAAGTTTCTACGGGTTCTGCAAAAATACAATTAAATAAAAGTATGACTCTCGGTACATTTTTTGCCCAAAACAAGGGTAAGTAAGTGATTCAGTAGGCATTCATATCAGAAGAAGTAATTGGAAAACGGTGTAAACAATATTTATAATTGATATTTTTTGGACGCTGGATGTAATGTAATGTAATAATGGAGCTCCAAATCAAACTATTGTACGATTCAAAAAAGTAGTCCTCTGGGAATATTCAGGTTGCTACTTTTACTGCATATTTAGTCTTCATTCTGATAGTCGGTTTCCAAAAAATCAACAAACTCCCAAAAGACTACCTTTTTGAATCGTACAATAGACATCTACAATTTCAACATTAATAATAAAATTTTAAAAACATTAAAAAGAAATACATTGCATAATTTTACAAAACGATTTAAAAATTTGGAAACCATTTGGAAAAATCTCAATAATAAATGGCATATAATAAACTTATGAGCTTTATTGTGAATGTTTTTATTTTGAAAGCATAAAACCTTCATTGAACATAGGAAACTGTCTACTAAGTATTTGTTCTAAATGGTCAGTAGTCAGCACAAGAAAAATATTTAAGATTTTTTAAACGCTAGTGATTTTAATAAATTTTTGTAGTTACCTGGATTTGTTATATGTTCGGATGGTAGGAATCGGAAACCAAATAACCAAACGAGGCCAAAAATACATACCGCTAAGATAAAAAGACGCCTGTACCTACATTGAATAAAAACATAAGTAGTTTTAAAATGTATTAAAAATTGTAAAACAGCTGTAGACATGCAAAATTAATAGTAAGATTAAACTTTAAAATCAGAAATGTTAATTTCGAGAAAAAATATGACTTTTGAATAGCAAAAAGAATATAAATGTGTAAGCTAGAAGTAAGAATCAGGTACTGAAAGATAACAATACCACGAAGTTGGTCACAGTTTAAAAATTGCTGTTTGTGATTTTTAATTTAAGTGCAACAATTATACGATACAATATTTTTAATTAAATTACGGAACACTCAGTTTATATTTTTAAGGAATTCGTTAACATTTGTTTTGCTTACGAGTAGTTGACATCAAGGTACCTCTTCAAGCGTCTTCCCCACTCAGTATTATCCATTTTTAGCGATTATATAAAACTGTGTGGTTTCATGAGTCTTAGTCTGTCTCGTCACTCCTCTTGAATTTCTGTAATGAAAATTAACCAAGTTTTTAACAGAAAACATTGCTAGCTCAATTAAATCATTTTTAGTTGACGCTTCATTATTTCAATTGATACACATAGAAGTACAGTATTAATTGTCAATTGGTCAATCGATGGGTAGAAGTACTATTATCAATAATTAGACGGAAAGACTGAATAACACGTCACTGTTTTATCAAAAGCTGATATCTATACTCTGTGTGATAACTGGTACTGTAGGCTTGATACAAATGACTATTTATTATAATTTGCTTGATATTCGGTATACCGGAATACTGAATATAAAACTTAAAGCTTTAAATTTGTATCACGTTATGACAGAATAATATATTCAGAAAATATTCAAAAATGAGCTGAACTTTCGTTAGAATGACTATTATATGGCTAATAAAGACATCTCAATGAATACATTGTTAATTAATGTAGTCGTCGTAGCATACTCGTTAAAACCCGTTACGATTCAGTTAGTGAAAATGGGAATTTATTCCCTCCAACAATATACCGGTGTCGGTAATATGGTTTCCAAAATTGATATATTATTTTTATGGCCAACAAAAATTTGGAAAAGCAGACATCAGGAAAACCTAAATTTGAAAACTTATGAAATTTTGGGTCCCCGAAAAGTTTCCAAGTGAAACATCTTTGGTTTTGACGAATTATAAAGATTATAAAGACGACGATGAAGTACTATTTCATAATATATTATTTTGTGACCAGGAACGTCTGATAATCGGAAGAATTTCTTCCAAGTTTTGCAATTTTATTTATTATATGCCAACTGCTTTTGATTGGGCTGACAAAAACGAAAATAGAGATTTTTTAACAATCTTGCCGAACCTTCGTGTTTTGTGAATGAAATAAATATCATAACGAGCTATCTCGAATTTTTGGATTTGATATTAAGTTGTAAGTACCTAGCCAATATTTTTGTCTCTTTTATTCTCTTGATTTCCTTTAAAAGTCTATTCAGTATGAAAATGCCGAAAAACATTTTTGACGTTCAAAATTAAGTACTTACCTATGTGTATCTCACAATTTGAAAGTTGACTCGTAAAGAATTTAGCAGAGACTATGGCTGATGGCTGATGCTGATGGTAATCAATATTAATCAGTTTTTATCACAGTGTTAACTGTTGATTGACCATGATTAATACTCAAATTGGTAATATAGGATGTATTAATATATTTTCTTATCCGTTTAATTCATAATTCAAAGCTGCTAACTTTGGCACAGAATGTAAAATAATTAATTCCAGTCAATTTTCACCTTCCGGCCTGTTGGCAGTTAATTTCACGTGCACAAGGAATAGTACCCAGACAATAGCCACCAACTGATTGGTGGGTTGTGACTATAATATACACGATCTGTCATCTATTGTCTATCACAATGACATTTGTTCAACTGTAATTTGTTAACTATCAAAATTTCAGATTTTCACCGCTTCGTCAGCAATTCTGAGTTCACATCGCGTTGTTCTACACAAACCGCAATTTCTACATTCTTAAAACACGTTACTGAACGGCTGTTCTCGCCTAAAATGATAATAATTTACAACTTTGAAAATCATAAACACATGTTGATGAAATAGGGATTTTTAGCACTGCTTCTACCTAACTGACAACACGATATGACATGTTGTACCAATTTTTATGACAGGCAACAGAATTGCTAATAGGGAGCCACAATAATCTTGAGGTGTATCTGGCCTTCTGGCTGGCTAATCGGGTAGCTAATCTCAGACAGTAAAATGAATAAAATCAGTCGAATCCGTGGCGAAGTTGGCCGACGCTTGCGTGCAGACAGCTCAGCGCTCAGTTGTTCGACGCCTACTTTTGCTTTTACTATTCTACGGATTCTACAGCCTAACGTGTTCCTAACGCGAGGATAAATTCTGAGGGTTTTGAGGCAGAAAGGCTTTTTTTGCGGGAAAGGAAATTGCTAGGAAAACGAAGACCTCCTGTTGTTCCTCTGATTTCTTGAGATTTGATGGCTAAGGCTAAACTCAAAATGCACAATCGAATGCTGTAAATTCGTAGTTTAGAATACGTCCAGTTAACCGAGCAAGAACGAGAAAATAAATCACCAGTTTCAATTTAATTTTGAATCAATATTGTAAATCACCAGAGATATACAATGGATCAGAATCAATTGAGCGACCTGAGACGAACCTTAGAACTGGCTTTTATGAACAACGGAGAAACAGACAGGTACCTTGAAGTGTTTATGACTATAAAAAATAAAAATATATAATTTATATTTAATGTATTTATGTAATTATTGCTTTAATTATATTGCTTTTGGAATTTAATAAATTCTCAAAATTTTGTTTATCCACCTGTGACCTGGCATAATTTCCCTTTGTGGTGACAAAAGCCCCTTCACCCTTAAGAGATTTAATCTTTACTGATTTTGCGTATGATTATAGATTAAAAGCATTATTAAAAGCAAGACTTCATGAATGCGGCTGGACTGATGAGCTACGCATTGCTGCTGGCCGGATTATTCGTGAGAACGGGGTTGAAAACATTGATTTAAGACATTTAGTTGATGAAATTACACCCCTTGCACGAGGTAAATTCCTTTCAATTTCCGAATACTTCATGAATTCACAATAGTAGATGTATGTATGTAACAACATGAATGAGCACGTCATTCTGCGTTGGTTCATCAATTTTCAACTTATAGCATGTATTTTGACACCGGTTTCTACAAACATTCCAAAAACACACCCTCTCTCTGTCCAACTGGTTTATACATGGTTACAATACAATACTTTATGTAATGTTGGAACATTATTCTATTACCATAGTCTTAGAATTGCATTGATGATCTGAGTACGCCCGTGAAATGTATGACAAAAAGTTGAAAATTGGCTAATCAACGTCGTAGTATAGTATGATATTTATTACTTTCGGATTATGATACCATAATTTTACTTGTCCTCCTTCTAGTATTGGCGGTGTAGTGTGTAGGTTATACATTCAATGTAAGCAAAGCACCTTTTATATACTTTATAATTTTAAAAAAATTCAGAAAAAGTTCCTGATGCTGTGAAAAAAGAATTACTTCTTAAAATCCAAACGGCAGTTCACACCGAAGTCGAAAATATGGTGGAGTCTCGGTCTGAAGATATTTAATCGCAAGGATGTTCACATTTTTATTGTTAAATGATGTATATTGTTATGGTCAATTAATGTTCAAAAATTTCTGATCAAAATTGTAATATTTAAAGTTTGAGATATGCAAATCTAGTTTTTTCATGATCCAATGTTGATAATGTAACGTATATTTATATACTATCTTTATAACGTAAAATAAATAAAATGCATTAACTCCATCACATCCTACCCTCGACTAGACCGTACTTTTGTCAATACATTATGTCCATATAGGGCGATTGGAGTTTTGTACTTAGGTTTTGTACTTAAAAGTCATATTGTGTAAATTGCTGCATAGCAGTTACAATATATTAGTTGTGTTGATTGTTGATGACTGTGGAAAGATGACTATGAAAAATTGCAGCAAAGAAAATCGATATTGAGTGAATAGATACGTCAAAAACCACGTCGTCAAAGAATAGAATCTTTACATACTTTTGAGACACGGCGTTTTTCGTTGCGTTCATTTTTCACCACCGCAAGAGCGAACTGCCTATTTCCATAAGTAAATGTCGATTGTGGAATCAGGATTCGATTGACTCAAATTAAAAAAAATCATCCCACTTGCAAAAGTTGTTAGTTATTATTAGTAAGAATGTAAAATTCTTTCATCGATTTTACACGACAGTTAAGATTTTACTGGAAACTTTGAGAGAGAAAATTTCACATTGCCTTACAGTTGAAGTTGAAGATAATATTATGTATTATTGTTACATTGCACAATGCGGCAATACGGAATCGGACATGAATTATTCGGACATTTCCAAAATGACATTTGTCAATGAGATAAAAACGTAATAAATATCTTAGATATCTATGTGACTTACCCTGAAATTATGAAACAGATTGCTGAAGGTTAAGTACTTGAAAAAAATTCTCGAAATTATTCCTTCAATTATCCCTTCAAGCAGAGCGAAGTCTGAAAATTTGTCCGATGTCCGACTGTCCCTAAATTAGATTCGGAAGCTACGTAGCTAGAAAATTGGTGAAGGGAGGCGCAAGAAAAAGTATTGTCAAAAAATTATCATTTTTGCGCTTCGCGTAGCGATAAAATTTTTGGCGATGTTTAGCCTTTTTTGACCAAAAATACCTCTTTTTCTCGGATTTAGGGGGAGCGCCCCCCTCTAAATACGTGCCTGTTTGCCTGCGTAGTGGTTATAATTTATACCGTATTTACTGAATTAATTCAAATATTAGTTCAAAATAGTTGACCCCATGGGGTCATTATTGAAAAGGCACCTGAAAAAATTGTTGACCCCCGCCGAAACTTAATTAATTTTAATTGATTTTTGAATTGATAAAGGTATTGAAGATAGGAAAGGTATTATAATAACATAATGAGCAATCAAAGACAAAACCGAAGCCACTATATCAGTTTAGTGACAATTAGGAAAACCAAGTGCTGAATCACTGCCTGAATCTACTAAATCTTTTTAGGCATCTGAAGAAGTGATATAACTCTTATATATACAGGGTGTTCCTGAGATATATTCCCTTTTTACACCTTTGAGTTATTGTAAAAAGGGCATATGTCTCAGGAATACCCTGTATGGCGTAGGTACAACCCTATCAGGATATCCTTACCTCCATTCATAAGCACGACAATGGATTCACTCAACCATTACTAATCCCAATACAATAGAATGGACGCCATTTTTAATCCTTTCTATTGTCTGGATCGGTTTGG
>JABASH010001554.1:0-25280 GCA_019776445.1 Tomocerus maximus | reverse complement strand
GCAACTTTCATATGTAATGCAATGATAAATTTCATTAGGATCAATCACTGGAATTTTAACACTACAACGCAATTACACACGGCTTTAATTAACAAAATACTTACAAATGCCACTCTTCTGAAGTCTTCTTTAGGAATATTCGGCTTTGTCTATTGTCGCAAATTAAAGCAGTGTGTTACAAAACTTCAGTCACTATTTGACTATAAGTAAATTGGCATATACTACTACACTAGTATAAAATCATAATTACAATGAATGGTAATAATTCTTCCTATTATGCATCAAAACCCATGAGACAGTCTAGGTTTATTGTTACGGTTATAAAACCATCTTACCAGACCAATAAATACTGATGACACATGTATTAGCATTTTCAATTTCGATTGTGTTGTGTATTACATCCATGTGCTGAGAAAAAGCTGTAAAGTTTTATGAGAAATTAAGTAGGGAGAGGTAATGCAAAGGCAAAGCAAGGGTAGGTTCTAAATCCAATCATTTATGAATGCACATAATGACTACTGTGCGTCAGGTACATTTGTCCATGTTAGAATTATTTCAGCTAGGGTTCATCATAAATACAGTGCCGAAAAAACTAATGCATAGCTAGTTGTACGGATAATGCATAATATAGGTGAGCTATATCGGTAACCTAATGACTAATGAGTACATTACTACGCTGCACGTATGTGGAGTAGTATTAGCAAGCAGTTAAAAATGATATGATAGGAAAACGTAGGACATCCAACTAATAATCTGTCTGAATAAGTGTACACATTAAGTCAACCACGCAATGTAAATGTACTGTGCATATAGTGGCAATAAGACGTGAAAAAAGTCACAAGGTAAATGCATATCCAGAAATTATAATATGTAATAGATCCAACCCTACTTTTAGAATATCATTTCCCTGCCATAGCTCTCACAACGTAAATAAGCACTGTAATTTACAAGTCTACACAGAGAAAACTCATTTATAGTGGTATAGATAGGTGGTGGACTGAATATGCCACAGAATTCGGTAACTGTAACATAAGTCAAGACAAGTGAACCCTTTTAGATCTGTTACGCTATGGTACTATGTAGTGAGTGAGTAGAAGAGACCTGAGTTAAGCGGAGTAGAGCAAGCGTCATAAAATTAGTGATTTATTCCAAGTGTAATTTAGATAATTAATGCACACGTACACAGGACAGGACTGTAGGAGGAGGAAGCCGGGACGGACGGCGGGAGCAAACCAAACCAAGCCAAAACTGACGTATGTGCTATGCATTAAATCTATTTAGTAAGTACAAGGTACAACCTCCCAAAAACATATATAAGTATATGTAGTAGTCAGCATATTATTTGATACATAAAGAGTCTCACACTAAAACAAAACTAACTTACACATACAACTGCCAGTAGAAAATACGACAGACTCTGCGTTTTTGGTTGAGAGAAGAGACGAGCCATAGGAACGCCAAACCAAACTGAAACTCCTACAGAACTGAAGGTAGTACATATATGTACCTACACTAGGACAAATAGGTATAAGTATACGGAACAGTCGGATGACAAAAAGGGATTTACAAGCCGTACAAATGAACACATGCATGCTTGCTTCTCCTTTTCTCCTCGTAGATAGAAGCATTTATTCCATCCTAAAATAATATGTAATCCATGGAGTAAGTAGTCGCTACATATACATAACACACTCATTGCCAGTCAGTTACACACATAACATTACCTCTACTGTATACACACACCATTCGATAGTTATATGATTTCTGCATGACGTGCCATCCTTTTCTTTCACTGTTCACTATCTTTCCGTGCGTATTATTCCCTATGACAAGAATCTCTCTGCGTCTATACCAAGTATCATCTCTTCTGAATGGGAGCAATAGGAGATATTAGGCTCGTGCTGGGCTTTATTATAAGTATGTAGGTTCTAGTGGGCTTTGTCTTCCGATAAGCATATGCAAAAGTGAGGATGCTTTATAGGCTTAGTTAGAGTTCTGCATTTAATTTGGACTCATTTGTTGAACACAAAACTGACACACCAACGGAAAAGCCTTAAGTGAGAAAAGTTGCTAATGCTTACTTACTTTCCCTGTTTCGACTATATCACGAACCATTGTTGTTCTGACTCCGTCTCTTTCTCTACTTCCCCTTCATTTAAACACTCGGTTACAAATATACAAACACGTAGAACAATTCCACTCAGATTCACAATAATTGATCCCTCAAGTGTAAAATTCTTCTTTTTATGACAGTTTTGGGGCCATGGTTTACAGGTTAAGCCCTTGTTTACCGTTGTGTTCCCACATTCCTCACACATTCACTTATGTTTAGGCAGTTCTCTGCACTAATACACACTTCTACCACCTATTAATATTATAATGTCACATTTTTACCTAAAACTGCTCACTTCAGCACGCGTGTATCCTTTAAAACTTTTATGTGTGTAAATACCTTAAACAGTGGAATTACAGAAAGGATTTTTCTTTTCCCCCATGAAATCCATTTTGTACGAGCAAAAACTCCTCCATACTCGGAATACAACTATACAACAAGAGTTTTCAATACGACAGAACGAGATTCTCAAAATATTAAGCAGTACCTACTTTGTCTTGTCTCCAGTCTGAATTTTTAGTCTCTTTAGCCTTCTCACTCATTTCCCGAGAAAATACCTAAAGTCATATTATGCGCAATACATACAAAGATAAATTGAATACAGAATTAGGCATCGGTCCAACTCTGTTCCTGGAGATATAGTTTCACTTCACATTCTATACTGACTGCAGCTAATGAGTGGAAAAATTAATTACTATTCTAATCCCGACGTAATTATTTAAACATGTCATTTGAACCAGCATATACATTACCATGGGGGAACAGCACTGCGCTTTGGGTTGCACATCTTTTCCGTTCTCTCCATACCTACTTACAGTCAAGAAATTAATTTAATTATAAAATATGCTCTACTAATGTAATGCAAAATGAAACTGCATATTGCATTAAACGTTATATCCAAGGTCGACAATACCTACAAAGTGCTAATATGCATATCATTATGAGGCATAAAATATAGTCTTGTTTGCTCTTTGCTTGCTATGGTAGTAGAATTGGACCGAATAGGCTACGGTCTCGGCCCTCGGCATCCATGAAAATGAAATGAGACGAAATTAAAGTACCTATATGATAGCTAATGTGATTCACAATCATTAGAATTTTGCTGATGAACCCCTATAGCAGACTATTACAGCAACCGACTAAGCAAACCCTTCTTATGTTTAATAAGTATGATGATAAAATTACACATCATCAATGCCTACAGAAACGACACAAAAATGAATGGCTGTCTGACAGCATATATTCATTGCATTACATAATCGGAAATAATAATGAAATATTCTTGGATTAGTGAAAGAGTAAATTCGCTTGGCATGTCGCAATAAGTTACAAAAATCACAACATACGTCACTGAAAGGTCTTCAACTCTATTTTCCAACACAACAGACATAATATACATATCAAGATAAAGATAAGACTCGAAAAGTGTATATAGAAAACAGTCATACAAAATATGCACAGTATACATCAGATATCAACTTAAGCAGAGCAATGTCCCAGGTCACCCCTTTTAGCCTAACATGTAATGCATTTTCCATACGCCAGTGTCAATCTCTTGTGTCGTGTCATTTTATATGCTTATTATAAGTTTCACCATCAAATTCACGGCACATGAAAAGACTTAAATAATGTAGTCGCAGCACACAAATACGCAATTTAAGCAGCTACTGTTTACATTGCGTATGTAATTGTAGTAGCACCGAATCATTCTTTGCTGGCAATTGTATGAGAAATAATTAACAAAATTCGAGAACCATGAGTAGAACAGTCGCTTATGTCATTTCAATGAAAGTATTCTAGCACACAGTGTGGGTAACACATATTTAGGATGACCATCATGGTAAGGATTAGAATCTATGCATATAACTGAATGAGTACAAACGATGTAGTATTTGTCGTATTGCTATTCTCAAATTCCAAAAGCTAAAGGAAGCAATTTGTCCAATTATCCACAATATGTAATGCTAACATCATTTTATTGTGTGTACGATACAATGGATTCAATGACTCAACCACTCAACCCGTTCCCTCTGCTCCTGTATACATTCAATTTAGGTAACTCTACTTTCAGCTCACGTCTGTCTGTCTTCTTCTATCTGTTCTGTAAATAAAACATAAATATTGGCAATCAAATGTGATCCGAGCAGGAGTGACATGACATGACACCGTGAATCACCTCATTTGATCATTCTTTATACTACACGCGACTTTGGTGTTGTTTTACACATATTCTTGTGTCAATCCATTGACTGACAGAACAGACACACTTTTTTGCTTCGCTTTAATAATATAAAGGCTTAAACGCTAGCAGGGTGGAAAAAAAAGTAAACTCGTAGTGAATTGGCTGGTGGGTGCAACAGATTTTTGGCTTTTCTTTTTTGATAACATTCAGCAGTGTTACTTTATTTGTTCTCTTCACCCTTAGCTCGAAAATAAACGACTGCACATCTATACTGTCTCCAACAGTCTATAAAAATCCAGGATATAACGCACGAAAGGCAGAAGTTACTACTGTGCGTTGAATGCTTGGGTTGACGAGTTGTTGAGCATAACAAAGATGATGGGGATGAGTATAAGAGTATAATACTGAGCTATGCCGAGTGTACCAAGCGTTTAGTAATACCAGTAACTGTTGTATACTATTACACTCGCACTCTTAGAAGCAGCATAATTCTCTTTTACCCATTTCCCACTTTTAGTTTTTTGTGTTCACGCTTACGATAGAATGCACCCACCCGGTTAAACGTATCCGTTACGACCTCCGCTAATTTATTCCTTCATTACACTAACTGCTTCGTATCAGTCTCTAGTAAAAATTAATCAAAAATATGTATTCGAAGAATTCTCTATTAAATCACTCGTCTGCTTAAACTTTATTAACTAACTCCCTGAATATACGTTTCTGTATAATACATACACGAATACAGTCTGATTTAAAGCTACAACTCAACTTACGTTTACGTTTTAATGGTCTCACAATGCCCCTACTAAAAGATCAACCATGCCATACGATACGACTTACGAACGACCATACAATATTATATACCATATTCAACCAGCAGTCTCAAGTGGTGCCTGAATGTTTTGTGTGGAAAACAGGAAAAGTTACTTTGAAATAAAAAATCCTATTACTAATTTTTCAAGAAGTATATTAAATTACAGTTAGCTTAAAATAGATTCAATTTTTGGAAAACCTATATAGAAAGTTGAAGTTTTCAAAACACTTGAATATTAGCTGTTGATAAAAAAAGTGAAATGGTCCTTCAAAATGACAACTAATTATCGTGGAATACACTAATTGATTTTATTTCTCCCAAAATACAGATAGGAATACTAATAGTTAGCAATTATCATTACGCGTATACGCTAAATGAAGTTAGTTTCTTACCAGTATACCATTTTTGTAATAGTAGAATTTAGATACAATAGTAAACACTTGAAGAAGGATGTTACAGAGTTCAGATACTTTCACCGAGCGTACTTACTTATGTAGGTAGAATTGTAGGAGGAATGCTACTACAAGATAACTGAGTAAGTAGAGGAGAAGTATCACTATAGATTGTACAGTAGCAAAGAAAAGAGGAGTAAGTGTGATCGTGAGTGAAGTGAACGTAATTTCACACCTTGTCACACACTAACAAATAAAGCCATGCCCTTCCGTTCATCCTTAGAGATTTCAACAGTCGCCTCTGGGATTTACCTGCACCATCCACTCCATCCACTCCTTTTAATACGTAACTGAACTGAATAGTAGCTGGCTGAGTGAGTGACTAAAACTGCCGAGACTTGACTATCTCACTCTTCTGTACTCCTTCCTATCTATCTGTGATTCTTCTTCTCACTTTAATACACTGACTGACTTGATTTAACTCAACTTAACATCTTCTCCTGACTTCAATTCAGAATGATCAACAGAATGCTCTAGAGTATCTCCAACTTACAAGAAAACACGCAAAACAGCACAATCTATAATATTTATACATTACACTTTTCACTATTGGAACATTTGGAAGAAAGCGTTTAAGAGTTTGATCTATACATGTACTAATACTACTCGTGCCAATGTCTTCAACATGGGAGAGTATTTGAAGGGTCTGTCCATCCTTTACATAACACAACACCCTCTTTCACCTTTAAAGTGCTATTTTCCTACAAATTGATACTCAGGTATACTGTCATGATAGTTTCTCTGAATGTTTACAAAAACCCAGTACAATTTCGATCTGTCCAAACTACTAGAATAGTAAATCACCCATAGACGCTGCATGGATATGCTTTGGTAGTTTATCTTACAAAATATTTTCTACTCAATAGTAGTCAAGTGAGAAAATGAACTCAACATCGAGAAATTGGAGAAGACATTATCTACTATTAATACTAGTTACCAATTAATCGAAATGAATTGTAAATGCAAGATGGACTTCAACTGCCTATATAGCAGTATTCATTCCTGAATTTAAAATTGGAGCAAGAGAATATTATCACTGAGTTCTGTGTGTGCATCAAGCATCAACGTCAAAACAAAGTCTTATTATCCACCATTCACAAGTAAGGGTAAAGAGCTCATCAAAAATACGCAGTTGTGGTCACTGCAGTTTTGTAGTTGTAAATATAAATTATAATTCAAACAAACCACAGTAACATTTTAGGACAAGTACTTTATAGTATGGTTTACCTATGCTACGAAAACATGTAAATAATGGTACGCTGTTATATACTTTGCAAAAGTCACGATATCTAACCGTGAAGTAAAAGAGGCTATTAAAAGATTATTTCTGGCTAGAATGTTACAAAGTTACACTATGTAGTAGGAAAGTGGAGACCTAAACTTAAATGGATATAAATGGATTCTTTGCTAACGCTGTATAAAATCTGAAACTGATAGTGATCTAACATATTTCGAGACTGCTCGATTGCAGTGTGTCTGTGCTTTGTCTTAGCTTACCAATATCTTTATTATTTCTCATTTATTTCCAGTGCTCCCCAAAGGACTTCAATCTAAGACTAAATTAGTTCACATTCACTTCAGTCACAGTGAGCAGATAATTGACTGATCGCAGCAAGTAAGACATTTTGGAAATGAGACATTATTGAAGAAAATTGGTATCCAATTCCCCCTGCTCACCTAACAATGCAAATGACAAGACACTTATATACTGAAACCAACTGCAATTATAGTCATCCTCAATTCAAGCATCTAATGTACAAATCAACTAGTAAATAGTCTCCCGAAAATTGAAATACATCTTACATTCTTTGCAAATGATTCTGGACTAGGTTCTGTGAATGGGGTATACTTCTAAGCAGTTACATGAACGGATGCATTATACTACGCGTAAAATAAAATCCCAGTTTTTAAAATGGGAGAAAAGTTTTAAAGAAACTTTGTTGACAATGATCCTATAATTTTCCAGGTCACAAATGTTTGACTCAATCTAATATAAAGGAATATTTTTTATCTACTAGTGTAAATGTACAGAGTATACCGATGTTTTCTATCAACAAATATTATCCCCTAGCACATAAGTGCATTGGTACATTATGTGCATAGGAACTTCCCCTATTGAATTTGCATCAAGAAACTTGGGTATTATGGGAAATATCAGTTCTGATCTTCTCATCCCTACCCTAGCGAAAGAAAGCAGCGAACTTCCTAGAAAGGAAAGGAAGCCAAGTAAGAAGAAAACAAAGAGAAAATTTCCATGACTCACCATTCCACCTCCTGTAGACTTCCCGCCAGAAGACCCGAATTTCGCAGCAGCAGCTGCAGCAGCATTAAACGCCCGGTTCATCAAAGCTTCCCGAACTGTTAACCTCCTCTCTTCCATTTCATTTTCGGAGTCTTCGTCATCCATGGGCATCTCATTCTCTGAATAATCGTCATCCATGCCAATATTGTTATTTTCTTCCTCGCCGGCGCTATTCATCCCCGAGAGCAGTGCATGTTGGTGTTGCAGACTATTGTTGTGGTGTGATAAATGACCTTGAGTGGCCAGGTGTTGATGATGATGAGGGTTCTGGTGGTGAAGGTGCATCCTCTGGACTTTGTTCATTCGACTGTCTCTGTCTTGGGAATAGGACTGTGGAATACCTGTCGTCATTGTTGCCCCTCCAGACGAAACAGAAATATCAAGTTTATGATGTCTATCGCTGGTGTTACTTGCACAGGAACTTCGCCCATCACCATCAATGCCCTCGTCAACTAAAAGATTATCTCCCTCATCTCCGTAAGAGTCCATGGAATTATCATGGTCCTCATGAGGAAGCTGTTGATGTTGCTGATGACTCTGAGTATTTGGAGTGCTTCTTTGCTCATGAAAATGATTGTTTATAATGTCACTGCTTGCACCGTTATGAACATTAATATTATTGTTATTATTATAGCAAAGACTTTCGTCGTTTTCTTCGTGTTCGTTGACTGCTCTCATTAGATTCAACCCTTTCGGAGTCACCGAATCTACAACTTCCGCCACCTCAGCCATCATTACTCGACTTTCTTTGTCAACTTCTACAATTATTCTTCAATTTTCCCTACCACACAGGTAAGGTTCAACTTAAAACAATGTTTCTTTACAGTTTAATGCTTTTCAGTGTTTTTTTTGAAAAGTTCCGCTTTCAACCCCAAAACTGCTTAGAGTAAATGAAAACCATAGAGTTACACAGTAGGAGCCATTGAGTAATTTTCAACAGTGTTACTATATAAAACAATTTGTTTTCTACATTGCACTGAAAAGCTGAAACGATTTCCCAGTTCTCGTTTGAAAATAAGAATCTTATCAGCTCACGCACTGGCTTCGTGCACAATTCGGGGATTGTATAACATGTAGTAGCTACTTATCATTAAAACTAATTAATTAATGAGGAATTTTATCTATATGGACTTTCCTTAATGTGTGTGATTGGTTCAAAGTTGAATAGTGTGGGTGTGAGAAGAGGATGAATTGTGCTTTTCAGTATTTCATATATACCGATGTCGTTTTCGCCGTAATCTGACAGTATCAACAACACAAGTGAAGAAGGTATTCAACACGTGAGAACTTTTAGTATTGCAAACAGTACATTGGACTTTTACAGTTTACTTGGCGTTGAATGCTATTTTTTGGTGTAACAATTTGGTAAGTGCACTTCGTATACTATATTTAATTCAAGTTGGTTTTTGAGTTAATTGTAATCTGAAGTAAATGTGAATTGACGTAGCTTTTTTAGCGATACAGTTTATTTATATTGTGGTATTAAATTATCAACGTGTAAAATAGGTGTAGCAGTACACACCTTTTGTGCTAGAGATTCTGTTCTCTTTATGTGTTGAGGTTTCGCGTGATGATAAACTTGATAATGATGATGACTGATGACGCAAGCTTTAGATAATTTTTTCGTCGAGGACTGTTAATGGGCAGTGGTCCTGTACTGGATGGAGGTTGATTTCCATGTGTGTACAGTGCTATGTAAGAGTCACAACAGAATAATCAGATAGATTTACATGAGCACAGTCAAGTCTTATTGGGCTAGTCACAGTCAGAAGAGTTGAAGTGATTGCTGTTGAGCTTTATAAGCTGATTACAAGTGCTATGTAAAATAGTAATTGATCAAAGCGAAGGCAGGTCGCAGGTAAAGGGGCGAATGACTAATAATGATGAATAATGAGCTATATTTTCACAGGTACCAGATTCTTTTGGATGAGTAGGCGAAGAAACGAGTCAGCCGGAGATGTTATGTTAATGCAAGTTGAAGAGGGAGGTTATTATGTTTCGTTTCAAGATAATATTATAATGACTACTTACTACGTATTAAATGGGTATCTGATATTATGATGATGTGTTGAGGAAATAAAGGAGTTGAGTGAGGTACGATGAGACTCTCTGCGTAGCGAATGCTGATGATGATAGGGAAGATGATACCGGCACGACAGTTCGTCAACAACTGACTGACCATTCGCTCAGCTTGAGAACCGAATTGTGAATTGCCTTGGTTTCATTCGCCTGGCAGGCAGCAGGCGTTCGAAATCTAAAGGGGTTCGTTTCGTACTTTAAGTTACGTTATGTTACGTAGTACATGTAAGAACTTCTCCCGTGCCATGCCATGCCGCTCTACGTTTGTTTCTGTTTGCTCGCTTTGGTTGGTCTTTGCCTTCCTTTGGTGTGTGTGCATGTGCCGGCAAAGCAAAAGCAAAGAACCTCTCTCTCTATGTAAGAGTGCCTATCTAGTACTACTACAGTAGATTTGTTAACTTACACTGCATTACTTACTTAGACTCATACTCCACCACTACTACTATTACTACTTACTTTACTGTGTGTTGTGTTATTATGTACTCCGTTTTATTCCATTCTGTTCCTCTGTTGTCTAATTCACTATACTACTGTTTACTCCAGTTACTTGAGTCACTCAGTCCGAAGAATAGATAGAGTCTATATAAAACTAGGTACATCATGTCATGTATGAATTGTATTCTCTTCTGTACCAATCTAACTATTAGAGTTTCCTCATTCTCTTTTGCTACTTATTGCCCGGATGGTCTTCTTTATAGTTAGCTGGAACCGGGTACTTTGCTATTGCTTCCCTTGTCTTACTTCATTCAGTCAGTCACCTAAGCAAGCCACTGCTCAACTTGCTTCACTTTCCTAGTTTTCCTCTTCGTCTCCTCTCTGTTCTGGTCTGACTCGTGGTTTCGTCCTTCTTATTGCATTACGTATGCATTAGATTGAGCTTTAGTTGAAATTGTTCGGAGAGTTGAGTTCAGTTTAGTTCCATTGACTTGGACTTGCGCCTCCTCCACCTCATCTTGATAACTAGTAGCCTCTCAATTCTACTCAGCATTCTTTGTCTTCAAAATTTATATATTTCACTCTGTGACTCACTCTTCTTCACTTTCTTATCACTCCGTCTTCTTTACCACATCTGATAATCATCACCCAGGCCATGTTAGTGCAGTCATGACACTCCTATACCTACCATCGTTCTACACACACATATACCAGTCTTTCATACCAATTTAAAATGTATGCCACACAATTGCTTATCATTCCCCAAACCAATCTCATTTGTGGGGTATTAAACTCATTTTATATGTGCAAAAGAATCTTATCATATCATGTCACATTCCACGGCACTGAGGTGTTCGTGTAAACCAACAGGAATGAGACTCCAGTAAAAGTGTCAATACATAATAAGATCCCTTATCGGGTTTCAGGATTTAATTATTGTGTTGATTGCTGCGCAATTTATTTACACTTCCTCGTTCCTACCGTTGTCACAAAAATATTATGCAAACTCTGAACTAAGCAGACTATGCACTGTTAAAGACCAATCTTTATGTATTTCCAAATCGATCGAACGACATTTTTAATGCATCACCGGATGTCATCAGACACAAATTGCATGGTATCGAATTCGTATCACTTCATAATTAGTCATTAATGCACAAATTAATTTTCTTAGAATAGTGTGTTGCTGGTAATATTGACATGAAATATGCAATGTAGGTCTGTAATCGAACACGATATTTTCTCATGAAATAAGTTTAGTGTTTAGTTGTCAGATAGTAGCATTCTATATGCGACGTATATTGTGCTAGACATCGAAACTACTCCATTAGATGATATACAAAAATGATTGCTCATGATTGGATTCCTCAGAAATTCAATTAGCATCCATAAAAATGTGACAAAACTTTTACATACTGAAACTGCCAGTCATTGTGCATTTATTTATGCATGATTTATACTTATTTTCTTCACTTAATATTAACACAAAATAGCAGTTTGAGTTTAATACACACTTATGTAAAGATACATTACGAATACGAGTTAAATACGCAAGTAAGAAAATTAACCGATTGATGCATGAAATGCCACTATATTATGCTTATATGAAATATCGTAAAGCCCATGTTGTGGTCGAAAATTTTGTAATAAAACACGAAGGTACCTAAAATCCTAAGCATTAGTGTTACTCAAATCAACAGTCATTTTCTGTCACGAATAAGATACACCGCGTGAAAAGACCATGAAAAGCCTGATTACTACTACCAACTACCAACTTAATCATTAGCATTTTCCATGGCCCAATAGTAACTATTTCAAAATGGATATAAAGTGTGCTACTAAGGCTGCCGATTAATAATTACATAAACACACGTTTTTGATACAATAGTGTGTGTATACTTAATTGGATGTCTTATGTAGTATTTTTATAGTAGTACATTTTTATTTATATGATAAAAATAGATCTAGGACTGAACAACTACCTATGTAATTTCTATTTATAAAAATCGGGCAAATGCCACTGCAGTTGCAGTTTGAGTGGTATGAGGTATTAGATACGATAGTAGTATGTACATTTTATTTACTTTATAGTATATGTCGCATATAAGGTGTTATCTTTTGGTTTTCCTTATTTAGACAAAAATTACATAACAAAGATGAAAGAATAAGTACTGTGCCAAAACTGGATAGTAGTATTATGATATCTTTATTGCTGCTCATTCTACTTTGCCTGCAATAACTAACCTAGAGTAACGAGAGTAGAATGAAGATGTAATGTGTTACCTAACATGTATTATTAGAGGTAAAAATATTAGTGAAGTAGTAATAACAACAATGACTTCTATTTCATATCTGCTGTAAATGTACAGGATTAATTAGTATAATTATGTATATTCGATAGCGATACGGTTTGAGCACTATCAGTTAAACACTTGCAGACAAGTAGAAATATAAAATAATAAGGTTTAGGTAACTTTTAGGTAGATATCGATAATAATTGGAAGCTTCTATAATGAATTATAGTCCGTTCTGTTATGTCACGAAACAATGAGAAAGGGAGATAAGATAAAGTAGCGATAGATAATAGGATGTTGTATATAGAATAATAGAGGGCTAGATAAAAGATCCATGCTATACATTTTTACGAGTGTACATTAGGTATGCCAAAAGTTGACTTAGAATAAGCTCAAGCGTGGATCACAAATAGAATAAGCAGCAATAAACATTTAGTGCAAGCTATTACACTCACTTATCCAGTTGAAGTGTAACACATCGATTGAGGAGAGCGAAATTCTCATCTCGAATTTCATCGCAGGATTGCTTTGTTTTGCGTGGATCTGGCTATGTAGAAATATATTGGTTTGTTTTGTGTTGCACTAAATATGTAGGTAGCTGGGAGAGATATCTATTTAGGTGAGGAGGAGGCAGTTATACTTACGTAGGTATATTAGGTTCATTACTTACGTCAATGTCTCTGTAAGTTTAGTAAAGCCAACAATGATAATCATACATAGTATTACAATAAAATCAATGACAGAAATGACATATAATATACATATTTGATTGAAGTGAAATGCCTACAAAGCGTCAGAGCAAGTAAAAAGAGGAGAACAAAGCGTGGCTACTAACGCTTCTACGTTAACAAAACTGCCTACGCTTTTTTCCTAAGTATGCAGATAGGATATTATTGTTAGTATTCGTTTAGTTCAGCTTTTCTCATCAGGTTTGCTTTACGATACGATTAATTTTGTTTTGTAGCCTCACTTTTATCTCTAATGCAATGTAACGTGCAAGCATAGACTAAACAAGACGACTACTAAAGCGTGTTGGGTTAGGACGTAAAACGTAGTAGGCAATATGCAAACTACAAACGCATCAAAATAATAATCATAGCATGCGAAATGGAATCGTATGAGAAGAGTCTAGCCAAATGGACGTACTTACATTTACATCAATATATTACCTACCTTAGCTAGAAATACATTAGTATTAGTCTTCTTACCCATACTTATATACTTACTACCCACACTTATTATATCACAATGTACTGTCCATTTTCTATCACGACTCCTTTGTGAGATTGTAATCCCTAGAACATACAATACATATGTTTTATAGACAATGCGAAGGAAGGCAGTAGCTACTACCGATACTGACTCCACTAGTTACTTACTTACTTCACTCGTGCTACTGTAACACCATGTAGCACTAACTGACGAATGCTAAAGCTGAGTGGAAGCTAAAAGTAATCGTAAATGCAAAATGAAATTTAAGTGATATCATGCAATATGATAATGACAATCGGACAGGTATCATCATATGCACTTAGATTAGATCGTCGGGTGGTTTGCTTTGGCTTCAGTTCAGTTGCGTTTGTGTTGGAGGTGCCATGTCTAATGTAAGTGAGTTAGATTATCCATTCAACCGCTACTTTACTACCGTATTACATGGCATGGCTCACTAACTAATAAGTCATACGTATTATTAGATGCATTACTAATACATTGCTGCAGTACATAATAATGACACTACTGCCACTAGTTGTAGTAAAGATAGGGAAAATGCTATTTCATGATTCAATAGGCTTTGTACTGCATTTACACAAATCATAACACGAAAATGACAAAGTCGGGAATACATAATATCGGTTGTAGAAATATTCTGCGTAGTTCCATTAGGCAGACAAAATAATATAAGTACACACTACATTAAAACATTATTATTATCTACCTGAGCTTGGTTTTCGTTTTGGTATCATAATTTATATATAACTGAGCAAATTTATAGCGTAAGTATAGTATATTCGGATTGAGTAGAGCATTTTATATAATGCTAGATACCTCATGTGAAACATGCCAATAGCACTGCACTGGGGGAGAAATAAAAGTAGATAATGTATTCATGAGTAGAGTATACTTACATCTAATGTCGTAGTCAATTCAATTTTATTACTCATTTGCAATTGTATTAGCATGTTATTACCATTTTGGAGCAATCAATATTCTTCATTTCATGTGGAGAATTCAAGTCAAGACAGATAACCAGATATTACGCAGTCACTAAGGTGCGTAATCTACAAGTGCATATTGAATTGACTCCCACGTCAATATCAAGACGGTCTAAATTATATGAACGAGGTATTTGGTGCACTTCATTCCTAAGTAGTTTACACAGTGCGGAGTCCATCTGTCACATGCCCAGACGAATGCAGAAGCGTAAAATTCATTCCAAATCAACACTCCTGTTTTACTACTACAACTTTCATGAATATGTATCTAAGGAATAGATGAAAAACATTCTCAATACATTTACCGCACTTCTAATTCAATGTTCATATAGTATGCGTACAAATGGATGCAGCCACCGTAGATTAATGCAATGGTATCTCAAGTATTCTCTACAGTTGTGTTTGTAGAACATGTTCACCTAATACTATCTTGTTGGTGTTATCCTCCTGTCCATTCCTCACTTGGGCAAATCAATTTCCCTTCAATTATTGAACATGAATTCAATCACTTTTTCTACACTCTTCACAAACAAATCCTTAAGACGTTTTACATTTGTTTAGGGAACCTTTGCCCCGCCGCTTGTATTTCAAGCTCTATTGACGCTTCTTTGAGTTTTATTACACTACTTTGCATTTTATTTATTACACAACTCAACTTTATTAGATTGGATCAAGAATTTCTCTCTAGGCCATTTGGCATAAGCATTTATTTACTCAGATAGGCTGGACATTTCAGTATAAAATTTTGACTAGAAATTAAATTGTGGAGGTATTATTTTTAAGAACATACTTATTGGCTGAAAGCAAATAACACACCTTTATGGAATCTTGGAAGTATCTGTATCTCGTCATATTATGAAAAAGCAATATTTGATATATTTACTATTTCGTGTGCAGTAATCTTTTTTATGCATTTTAATTTAAAATCAGTCTGCAGAGGAATATAGATAGCATTTGTCCACTAAAATAAATAAAAAATTGTTCTTATTTGGGAAATGTGGTCTAAAATAATTAATGCTGGTAGTTTTGTCAGGTGACAGACGTGTGTTTAGTATAAGTATTTACTACGAAGTATTTATATTTCTGCTACGCTATTTTCATGAGCTATAGGCATTTACTATATTTTTGGTACAGATTTGACGTATTTCTTGGTCAAACAAGAACCAATGCCCAAGATGCATTTAATCTTTGCTGAAATTATGAAACCGATTGTATGCGCTAGTGAAACTGTAGAAAAGTCTTAATGTTTTCAATGAATCAAGTTTGATTTATCTAATCGAGTAATTAGCAGGATCACTAGTACTTGTCAAGTAGTATTTAATAATTACCAATGTGCTTCGCATGCGTAATCTCCTAATCAATCACTAGTCGTGATGATCATTAAAATGAATCCACATGGCCTTAACGAACATAAATATCTGATACGCATTTATACTAGATAATGAAAATCACATTATTATATGGTATATTATGTGAATTTAAAGTAGAGAAACGCAAGGGAATGACGAAGGATGACATAAGCTGAGTGTACCACCTACATGGGATAAAAATAATGATTGGAATGTTGTGTGAATAATGTCTTAGTATGTAGGTATGTAGATTGCATAGGATTGTATAGGTATAGTATATCAACCCACGTATTAATCAGGGTACTTATATGTATTAGGAGTAATTACTTACATCAGATTAAAAGGAAGAGACGAGCTAAATCTACAGTAGACGCATATATATGAACATGCAATAATACAAAGGAAAAGAAGAGCGACAACGCATTAAAGACAAAGTAAACCAAAGGAAAGGAAGGATATGTACGTACTTGAAAGTTAGTTATGTTATGGAGGAAAGGATATAGGAAGAGAGAGAGATAGTAGGAAAGCTAGCGGAGGGAGTTGTTAATCATGGTTTGATAGATTAGACTTCTCGAGCCTAGCAATGGGAATTGCATTATCATAATTAGAGATAAGGGATAAGCAAGGCCTTAATTAGCATAAATGAATATTCCATCGGCAGAACAAAAAAGGAGCTTACTCATCATCATTTCAGTTTGCCTATTGCCCACTTTCCAGCAACTAAATTTTACTCTACTCATCCACAACTAGGAGAGACTAGTCTAGAACATTTATATGTTGTCCTGCGTCTACTCTATGCCTGTGTGTTGCTACGGTTTGGTTTTGTTTAACTCATTCGGATCACACATCCCATCTTCCATCCAATCCACAGCTCACTCATCCACTCTAGGTTTGCTTGAATTACCTTTGCATTACTTTGTCTACTGGAACAGTGTTGTTTGAATGTGTTGTTCTATTAGTATGGCTTAAAAGCCACAGACAGCTAGCTTTATTACCATTATGTATCATTATATCAACTTACATTGCATTACTTTGTATTGCATATGAATTGTAAATTGTAAGTGCTGCACTAAGTACATAGTGTTCGTCCATTCTACACTCTTTCACTTTTTATTACACAATATCCTCTGTGGTTGGCTGCTCTGCACTAGAAAGAACTATTCTAAATTGGTATTTAGATTATAGATACGCGACCATTGCATTGCACTCAGGTTCTATATCTTTAATAAGAAGAAGAACCAACTGGACCAGACTCTACCGGACTGGAATGAATTCTAATAGACGACTATAACTAATGTTTCATATTATGCACTAAGGGATGTGATGTGAGTAAATCCAGTCCAGTCCATCTTCTATATAAAACTTGAACATAAATATTTCTTTCAGCTCCTTCCACTCACTTTACTCTTATTATATTTTTCATACATACCTATATTATAGGTACTCAGAATGGAAACTACATTACCACCCCAGCCGTTAGTAGTTAAGTTACCACTTGAATCAACTAGCATGGCAGCTCTTATGAAATCTTAGTCGAGAATATGTTTTTCTGCGAACATTAACAATAACCACTTTTGTCTTACTGTGTTAATGGTGTTTACCAATGAAATCCTGTCCTCAACTTGTTTACTAAAATTGTAATTAATTATTATGCGTTATTTATAGTGTGCCTCCAGATTCATTTGTGCATAAGGTTTACATTTTAAATTCTAATTGTAGTGCATGTAGTAGTTGACTGAACCGAGAGAGAATATTATATTGAAATCTCAGTTTCATTAGTGGGATATCTGTAGAAGGAGAATAAAACACACGGCATTTGTTGCATGACATTACATTACACAGCATTATCATAATAAAAGAGGTAGAAACACAATAGGACGCTAGAACAGAAGACGTGAAGATAGATTCATTGCATATTTTCTCTATATAAGGCAATGTGGTAATGTAAATGTGGTCCTAATTATAATAGATAATAACGTAATCTAATGCAAATGTCTAGTGCAGAGAGAAGATATGTGTTTTGTGATATTATGAGTTTGGCTGTGATTACTTGCGTGTAAAAGTGTATTTGGTAGGGACTACTATCAACTTACTAGTTCATCTCACTAATAACAAATATCAGGTACATGCCGTGCACTTGAGTTGGTGAGTAAGAATTGAGTACAGATGCAATAGAATACAAGTCAAGACAACCGGCCGGCTGATTGAGAACCAAAAGAACTTACTTATGATTAACCAAGTTATTATTATTGCTATAGTCCATATAATCGCTCTGTCTATCTACTTATGTATGTAATATGTATGTATCTCTTCTCAATCTTGATTCTATGTCTAGTTGTTTTGTTTCATTCTTATTTCTCTCTTTTTATTTCTTCTGCTGTCTGTCGGGTAGTGAGAAAAAATCCATTTCCCCACTAATTCAACTTTTTGTTACTGGCATTTTTGGCCTTCTCTCTTTGTCTTTTGTTTCGTATTATCCTCTAGTAAATTTCTTCTGACTAACTTATTATTCATTATATGTTTATATGCATTCATATTCACAAACAAGTAGGCATAACACATCTATATGCTCATCTAGCTCCTCCAGTCCTAGTCCCTTTGCAGTCTAACTGGCATCACTTAATTCCACTACTTAACTTGTTTTTATTACCACTACATAGATTACATAGCGACTTTGTATAACATAATTTCATGTTATATTGAATCATAACTATGTCGGATCCTATCAATCTTATATACATATTATTATACTTATCTATTTATTTCCAGCTATTTAGGAGCAACATTAGCCACTAGACCAGTACAGCGTCTTCGTAGGTCGATTAAATTACATTACCTATTTTAGACTTGCTTTCTTTTCTTATCAGTTGGCATCTCCTATTGTATGCGACAGATGTGCACAACTTATGTATCCTATTAATATTTGGTGTAATTATCATGATAGCATATACGAACATAACTTCTTGTTCGAACTTTCAATGTTTCAAGCAACATTTCACTGAAGTCATTGATTGCTAAGTAAACTATATTGAATTGCATCATTTCTGCAAATATTAACTGCAGCTTCTCCAAAACAGCAGGCAGATCCTTGTATATCTACTATTTTTCCAATTTCAAATTAATCATCGAGTCCCAAATTCCAGTTGTTATAACCCAAAAGTAGTTAAGATTTCAGTTTCAAAGAGTTGACTCGACATCATTTAATAGTCTCTTTAAGCTACGATAATAAATTATGAAATGTGAATTAGGTTTGAGAGGTTTTGTAAAATTAGTTTCTTCCGGAATTCAAGAATAAATATTTTTAATTGCGACTGATTTTAATAATGATATTATTGTTGTGTCTGCGTTTTGTAATCGTAAGATATCATTGGATTTAGTAGGGGAATGTGCTGATAAAAGGGGAATTAAGCCTTGCTCTTGATTATAGGGAGAGTGAGATGGTTAGGAAGTTTGTGTGTGTGCCTAATCATGTCTTTGGAATTGCTCAGTTTGTGTAGTTACACACGATGTTATGCTTACCAGACCGAAAAGTCTCAATCTCTTTGCCAATTTCTACGAAAGGTTCTTTGATGGTTGTCGTTGTCTTGTCATACTGTTAAGTATGTATTGTCATTGTCTGTTGTAAAGGTATTGTGATAATTTTAGTAATAGCACGAGACGGTAGTTAAATAAAAGTATATGGCAGTGATTTGATAGGGAGAAGCCATGGAGGAGGAGATGTAAATAACACATAAAGTGGATGCGTAAAGGTTACAAGGTACTAAATATGTAGGTACTTAGACATTGCTATAATTTGTGACGTGTAGTATTTGTTGGGATAGATGGTCTCGGTTCTACATAATAAAAGCGGGAGTAAAAGTATCAAAGTATAATAATAATGGATAATAAGAAGAGTCATAATAAGATTCGAAGAAGCAAGTTAAAGTTAAAGAAAGGAAGGAAGGGAAGAAGTCTCAATTGAAGACAGAAAGTGACTTGGCTGAATTCGGTATTCGTACTATTCGTAGAGTCTTGTCTTTAGATAGTTTAGTTTAGCTGTGAGAAGACTTAGTGGGGCTGGCTGGAGGCAGAGAGTTGACTAAGACTGGAGAAGAGAGCAAGGAAAGGAGAGAGTATTAAGGCAAAGGCAAATAGAAGTATCTCTCTGTGTAGAGGAATATGTATGGAATGGAAAGTAGTAAGTAAAGGGAGCGTCTTTATTACAGGGGTATAAAGATGGTTTAATGATATAAAATGCTAATTAAGGAAGACCCAAAAATTATAGATAGAATTTCCCTACATGGACTTGGGGAAAATGAAAACTCATTATGCAAATGGAGTTCTTTTGAATAATTCCAGGACGTAATTAAGCAGTAATTTTCAGCCACTTTGATGCAAAACTCCACTTACTTTACTTTAGTTGAGTTTTCCAACTGTATGGTCATACTGTAATAGTGTACTACTAGCACGAGTAGAATAGAACATAGAACTCGCCAAGTGAAGTCACCCAACACAATATCCCCATCATCAGAATCTTTCCTTTTGCCTCTGTCATGTCTTCCTCATTATTTCTTTCGTCGCACAATGTATGTACGACTCTGACTAATACTTATAGTGTGTGTAAGTATATATTTGTTAGCCACCAAGAATTCTATTCCCTAGTTTAGTGAGTCTGTATTACTCCGTTGCAAGTATCGTCATTCTAAGTAAACTGAAGTGAACTGTAAGTGAGAGACGTACATAAGTATAGATAGATAGACAGAGCTAGAGAGTGGTAGAAGTAGATGAGAATGGAAAAGTGCAAACCAAGCCAGGGAGAAAAGCATAAGACAAGGCATGCACTTGAATATATGAGAATTCTCTTCATTTATTTTTCCCTTTTTCCTTTCGTCCGTCGAAATTGTAGAACTGCTTAAAACTTTGTCCTTTTCTATCTTCATTTTGTTCTGAGACTATATACTTTATAGTGCACAACAGAACAGTTGCAAGACAGGATAGGAGTACAATAAGCAAAAGTCTCATTTAGTTACGGTAGTAGTGGTACATATTTCTGCATGTATTTACTCCTCTCTGTTTCCTTCTCCTACTAGTCCTAGTCCACAGTTACTACTTTCCATACGTAAATGAACAATTCTAAAATACTACTACATTTTCCTATTTATTGTAGCTAACCAAAGTAAGTGGACCACCCAAACCAATGTAATAGTGCAATAGACAGTAGCATGCATACTGGTTAGACATAGGTACTGCCTATTACTACTCGACAACTCTCATACATTAACATCTTCTCAAAGGTTTACTTTTATTTAACAAGACTTTTGCTTTTCTTACAACTTTACACTTTGCACTCTCATTACCTATATGCAGATGAGGAAGGCTGTCCTTTTTACTACTCTCTCTCTCCCAGACCAGAAGAGACGCAATACGTAGATAGTATTAGTAATGTAATGTACACATGCAAAACATTTCCAACTTGAGCTCTTCGAATGAGAAGAATAATAAACTTTTGTATTATGCCTCCTTCACAGTCCCCCTACATTGTGCAAATTTTTTCCTTAAGTAAATATTAAGTTGTAAATTATAATAATAGCTGTAGCTCTTAAACTAACTAACTAAGCTTCAACTTTCTTACTAACAGAATGGAAATTAATAACACAAAATACATTAACAAAAAATCATTGTAGCAATACAGCCACTATGTAAGTACAAGAACTTTCTTTTCCCTTCCTACACGATGAAACTAAAAGTCTCAACTTGGTCGTCAACACGAATTACATAATACCTCAACTCCTCTCTTGAATACCAAAGCCATGGAGGTGTAGTTGTAATGCATTTTATCTCTCTTACGTCGCAATGAAATAACTTACAACTTTTCATAACGCCCCTTTTTAATAAAGCAGAGGAGTCTTCTAATGTTATCATAACAAACACTAACATTGTTGTGAATTACAGAATGGAATAATTTAATAAAAACTTTTCTCTGTCCCAAGCCAGCTTAAATCACAGGTATTTTCTCTTTCATTAATTTCTCTCTCAGAGTGTTTCAATCTGCAGGGCTTAGCAAACGTGACAATTATAGTAGGTGTTTAAAAATTGTGCAATATAATTCTTTTCAAAAATAAGCTTCGAACACCAAAACCCATTTTTTATTCATCATCCTAGGAAAAAAAACGCTAAATCCCTCCTAAGCATGTTATGCTTTTTTAAATACAAACCAACTTTGCCATTCATAATACCAAAGATTGCCAAATAATTAAATTAAAATACTCTCGCCCTGATTGGCTTATTGAGTAGGACAAAAATAGCACACACACTTACATAGCCTTTTCTTCAGTCAATATTTCCCCCCCAACCTTTATAAGTAGTCATAACCGAGTAAACTGTCTTTCTAAGAATTTTAATTAGAGTGTAGTGGAATTTGCTTGTGGATTATTATTTTTTATGCAAGGGTTCACGAATAATTTTGTGAAAATTGAAAGATATTTCTTTTTGCAAGAATGAGAAAAAGTTCCCTCTGTAAACAAACCACATTATAGTAATGTGGAACTGTCCGTGGAATAACATTTATCCATGCTGAGACAGCGATTCTCTATGCTATGTTTTGGGAAGAAGCGTAATTATTTGTCTAGCAGTGCCGCTCTGTGTTCAGTCAAATTGTTATACAAATAGTAGGTACAGTAAAATGGCACAAATGAGTATTGCTTATACCTTATTTTGGTATATATTACAATTATCACGAATTATAACAATGAAATGAAACCGGAGAATGCTACCAAATTACCAACAGATATATTCTATGTTTACTTTGATTTCCTCGTAATTTTGACTTTGAAGCTTTTTGTTCCTAATGATCCTTGATGTATTTCTCATACTTAATTTGAGGTTAGCAACATGAACAATAGAATTCCTGTGATTTCTGATGCGAATATTTATCATATGATGTTGAGGGTAATTGTATGACCAAGTCCACACACGCAAACAGAAATATACGCAGAGAAAGGTGAAGATGTCATTTTAATTGATATGCAAATTTCACGCGTCAAATATCAAACAATTTAAATGACTGGTGGAATGAAACAATTGTTTCTCATTTCTCTTCCACTGCTCTGCTATCTCCCTGTCCCCACAACAAAGATTTTGATTTTGCTGTCTCTAGCTCTTCTAATTAGGTCCTCAATAACTTCTGTATGCATTTTGCTTGCACACTGTTTTTGCTGCACTCACATTTACGGCAAATTAACCACCTTTGCAGTAACTTTAAATATTGATACTGATGAAGTTGAGGATAATATTCATAACTGCTGATTTATTAACCAGATTTTGTTGTTACCAATTAATATATCACCCCTAAAAATGCAGATACTATTAATTTGGTTATGTATTATTCTTGACAATCACTTTTCATTGAAAATGACTTCGTCCAGATAAACTAAGATAAGTACCTACCAAAATATAAACTTTAAAATATATATCCATAAATATAGAATTTGTGTAGGTACATTATAATTTTATATTTTATACTACCCGATAAAGCGGCAGGAAAACTTCATGAAGTTATTAGGATGGGTGAGTACATGCTCACAGTGCAGTGATAAGAAATGCTCGCTCGGTTTTGTGTTGCAATGAGACAGCATTTTTTATCGCCAAAGTACTTGAATTACCGCTGGGTAATGCATATTATATTCTATAATTATTTATGTGCTCATACTGTCAGAAGATTAAATCAGCGTTGCTGAGTGTGTTTCTGATACCTGAAAACTGTTTGGTATACAGTAATTTGATGTTAATTGCAGTAATGACTAGAAGATAGGTGAAACTTATTAGCAAATCTATGAATTAAGCTAATTATCTTAAAGAAACATATTTTCTGAAAGGAAATTAATCGTCTGAGCTGTTATAATTGCATGTAGTTTAGAGTTAAACATGGTGCGCATTTCCTTTGCATGTTCACTTCCAGTTTGAATAGAATTATTGCAATAGCTGGGTATCTATGAGCTGTTGCCGAGACAGAAACTTTGTAGACGCAGACTGTCAGCGTCAGAAATTGAATTGAGCATGGTGACTATAGGTAGTCACAAAGGCTACCACATTACTGTTATGAGAAATCAATTAAAAGTAAAAAGGTAATAAGCGTTAATAAATGTAGGAAAAAATTGGTTTGCTCAAGAATAGATTTATTCCACCTACAGCTGGTGTACCTTACCCTTTACATTAGCGTCCATCAAAAAAGTCCTTATACCATTATTATCACATCAGAGCTCATAATAATAGTGTAGAGAATCAGTTAGGGAAATCATATTCAAATACAACACCACAAAAACCTGAGTTTATGCTAGGTATGTCTGCATAGTACCTTATGCTACTTAACTAGAAGAGCCCATCAAAAATTCTTACAAAATAGATTTAAAAAGTTAATTGTTTCCTAAATGAGCCTCGTGTCGTGTCTATGTATGATTGTGCCACATTCAGAAATGCCAGCTGATTATGTTCGATGAATAATTTTCTCTAGACACACATACGCCTAAGTATGCAAGGCCTAAATGGTTAAATACTTAGTATCCTAAATCCCAATGTTTCACCTTCTCCAATAACTGCAACACTACACAGTTTCGGCTTATCAGTTTATAATTGTATTATGAATTTAAATAGAAGTTGATTTGGGGTAGGGGTCAGACGATGTGGTTTGGAAGACGGTGCTATTGGGCAGGTATACATATACATTAGGAGTTAATAAGAACGAACCTGGAGGAGGGATCGAGCAAATGAGAGTGGCTAATCTTAACATATTCCATGGGATCCGTCCCATTTTTTACATGCAAAAAGAGTCGATTGATGAGCTTATCTACGTCTGAAGAGAAATTAAGTGCGTATAACTGAAGTGGTATGAATCTTAAATGCATACGTCTTGTTAACCGCTCACCCGGTGGTTTTTGTGGGAATAGGAAAGCAATCGAGCGAGTATTCCTACCACGAGGTTAGAGTAACTATAACATTAGCAGCTTGTTTTCTACGTTTGCAAACAGAAAAGGCAGAAAAGGAAATAAACTCAATTATAAAACTAATTAAAT
>JABASH010001553.1:0-25289 GCA_019776445.1 Tomocerus maximus | reverse complement strand
CAAACGCCTACATGAACATACTGATACACATACATACATACATACATACTATACTACTTATAGTATACTATCTAATCTAGGCTAGACTAGACTAATAATTATACTGTGGAGTAAGTGAGTGATTAAAATTAATATTGATTATGAATTAATTCTTTACTTATAATACTATAATAAATACATACATACTTATTATGTGAGATAACTACTACTTGTGCATAGAATTACATTTTTGAGTAGAATAGTCAACATTTTCTGTGTGACGGAGATGGGATGAAAGGTGTTTGATGTTTGTTAGTTTGTGCTCAGAGCTGCAATTATTATTACAAGTGAATTTAATTGAATAAAATGAATTGAATGTTGTGAACTTAAGAATGTCTTACTCTCCATGTAAATATAAATCAACAGCTGAATAAGTGTTATACTTCCTCATACTAAATATTTCAATCCTCGATCCCACATGTGCCCCGTTAATTTTACATTCATGTTGTGTATTCTCATTTATAATTATCTACTACCTACGTGTTTTCATATGTCATGCTTTCTACAGTGCCTTATTGTCTAGTTTCTATGAATTACTATTTTTATCTAGAGATAACACGTTTAGAATCGTCGTTAGTACCATAAAGACTTTCTTTGTCTATGCGTACTAGAATTTTAAGTTGGCTGCATAGTAAAATTGGATGCATAAGAGTGTAATTTGGCGTTCTCCAAGCATCATCATAATGATTAAAAACCTATTGTGATGTGCATTCTCAAATTACCTAAGGTACATGAAAGACAGCATAATATGAATATTATTGAACACATATGCCATCATTTCTCTCATTTTACATAATACGTTTTACGTGTTTCGATTTCCATTGCGGTTTTGTTTTGTTTTCTGGTTGTGGTTTTACCACGTTATTTATGGCGTGCTTAGATGGTTGAATTAAATTTTAAAGAGAATCATCGGAGACAGCATGTGGATTGTGGTCTAACAAACCTATAAAGAATTTCTGATTTTTTTCTCTCTACACATTGACAGCATTAATAGTAGGGTAGTAGGGTTGATGTGTTAAACTCATCGCTCAGTTTTGGTCGTCGCGTTAAGGAAACTTATCGGTTGGTTAACTTCCTTTGTCAATCTGTATTCTCTACATTGACTCTTAGAAGATTTCATAATGCTGACAAACAAGGAAAGCAGCTTCGAAATGAAAATGACGTGAGTGGTTAGACAATGAAACTTACATAAATTGAAGCGATAATGGCCTGATGCATATTACATAATAATGTACTAGTAAATAATATGGACACTATAAAGTATATGATAGAACATAGTTATATATAATATGGTGCATTTATGTAGTATCTAGTATGTATAATATAGGTATGCGTATGCATATAGGATCCTTTAACCTGCATATCCTAATTGTCAATACTATAATAATTAAATAATTAATTCCATTTTACTTCTTTATCCAATACGAAAATAAAAAGTTATTCCTATACTTATCTTATCACTGTTATCACCCACATGCATTTGATTTTGGCACAATATGTTGTTTTATTCGAAATGACACTGAACCCAGAGAGGTTTAAATTGAATTAATAGCAATCAGTAGGTATTATAGCATAATTTTACTTTTCCTCGCAGTTCGTTGTAATATTGGATAGTGGATTAAATGAGTTTATGTATTTCTAATTGAAATTATGAGCTAAGTTTTGGTGAAAATATACCATAAATCAAGAAAGCATTAATGTACATTTTAATTTCGTAAGATTCTAAGTGCATAATTTTTAACCACAGTTTCCTATTGAACTTTAGTATACTTTCGCAGCACGCAACAGCATTAATCATTAATAGGCTAGATAGAATTAATTGCATATTAATATTATACATTACATAACATTTATCAATAATTATTTAGTTACTCCTATTCTATGCTTTGATAAGTTGAACTATGCTACCATAGCCGGTAGTACTAATGTACGTATTTATTGCAGGATTAGCTGTAGTAATAAATTATCAACATTAGTGTGATTAGTATTAGTCGTATTTGGTTTAGCAATCAAATAGAAAACTTAGTAGTATCGACATGTAGTTTTATTAGCCATCATTTTAGATTAGATTAGGTACTTACAATAAGGTTTTGATAAATTGAACACAGAACTTTGTACGACCACAATACAGATAGAACAGAAGGTTAGTATAACAATTTGTAATTTTATTTGTACTTTATATAAATTCATGATGTTTTACTGTTTGAATTGAATTATTATAGTAGCATAATTACATAAAAGCATAAAATTAATTATATCCCGATTTTGATAAAGTCATAGAAATTGAGTTTACTGTTTCATGATCAATTTCTGAGTTAGTAGAAATACAATTACAACGAATGTAGATGCTGTATAGACAATACTAGCAAATACATGTACATTAATGTTAACAAATGAAGTAATAATAATAATGTCAATGAACATAGAATACGTAAGATAAGATAACAGATAGGTTACATAAGATTTTAGCAATAAAGAGTCTTCTCGACCCAATCATCCATGGTGAAATAAGCAGATTTTTCTCCATCGGCCAGCTTTTCCTTAAATACTTCGATCATACATTTTAATTTAATGGCACACATGATGAAATCGTCAAAAAAGAGACACCCATCTTTATTTCCATATCTGAGAACGAGAGACTGCAGAACTTTATTGTTGACATGAAACCCAGACGCAGTTAGGGCTTCCCGCAGTTCAAAGGAGCTCAGGGTACCAGATTTGTCAAGGTCGAATTTCCTGAAAACATTCTTCCAAGTTTCAACACTTTTCCACAAAAGCTGGAACTCGTCGAAGCCAAGTTTCCCAGATCGGTCAACATCCATCTAAAAATTCAATTTTTTAATGTTTTCCTTATTCCGAGGAATTCATTAACCCTTTACCACAAAATATTGAAAGAACTAACCATACTGATCATAGACCGACATATATCTTTGCTGAATCCATCAAAGCCAAATTCAGTTTTAAAAGTTGCATCCAGAAGTCCTTTCAACTCTTCCCAACTAACTTCAAGATCTTCTCCGGCAACCTTCCTAAAGAATTCTTGCGCCTTTTCAGCTTCTTTTTCATTTGCTTCACTTTTTCCTGGCACTTTAGAATTTTTGTTATCTCCTGTTTGGTCTGACAAATTTTCCAGTTGCGAAATTAATTTCTCCGCGTCATCATCACTGCCAAGACCAATTTCCTCATCGTTTTCTTTCATCGTGTTTGCAGTTTCTGTAAAAACGCGAAGAATAAACTCTCCTTCCTCATTAGGCTCATATGTCGATGGGACAATACAATATGTTCCAGGTTTTAATTTAAAGCGACAACTGATTTCTCTCGCGTCTATGTAATCTGGAACTGCAGCTGCAGATTTGTTGAATTTGAAAAAATCTTTGTTCAATGGTTTTGGTGTGCTTGCTGGATCTTTCAGTTCATAAATGAGATATCCAATGGTAAGAAAATCTTTTCCTAATTTTCTGCGATTCTTTTGCATTAGTGCAATGATAATTGTACATTCGTCATCATCATCTTCTTCATCGGGATCCTTTAATTCAACAATGTACTGAGGATTCAGAGCAAAAGTGTCTACGAAATTCCGACAGCCCCCAGCAGTTACTCCTTTGATCCATGCTCCGTCGAATGCATTCATCACCCATCGCTTCCGCTTTATTTGCTTCAAAGCAGGGTTTTGCTTAGCTTCTTCCAATTCATCAAGAATATCAGGACCCAAGTTGCAAATATCCAACTGTTGAAAATACTTGGTGAAATCTTCGTAGCACATCCAGAATTCTAAAAATAAGAAAAGTTTGCAACATCTAAAATAAAGTACCGATCGTAATGATTGGATGATTGCCCTGTACCTCCATCAGCCTCAGATTTTAGCTCGAAATCCTTTTTCATTTCATCCTTTATGTCCTTCCATTCTTTAGAACCATCACTCCAAGCTCCTTTTAATGGATACAAAATGTATTTAATACATATTACTTGGATTACTATTAAATGAATGGTATAATTATTATGTACTTGGGAAATGATAATAATCTTATAATAATATGCTGATGTGTTGAATTACTAACATTGTAGGTTAAAACCGTAGTAGATATGTATTGAGTGTATATATAATGTTGGATATAATATAATAGTTAGATAGAACGAAAATCAAGATCATTGAATCATATTGTTCTCTTCGAAAAGAAACTGAATGAGAAGTAAATCACATCATTGGACCGATGCCTTCTTTGGAATAGCACATTAATACTGAGAGCTATGAGGGAATAAACCTTTTACCTTTCCACTCTTTTTCATTTCCCCATGGATTTCTTATTCGGACTAATTGGGTGGTTTTCTTCTTTTTAAGCTCCACTATTTTTATATCGGTAATTGAGTAGGCGTGGCCCTTTATGAGTCCCATTGGCCCTTCGGCCTCAATTTCTGATTCATCAGCATCAATAGAACAACCCATGAAGGAAGATCTCTCATGAGCTTTTGCCATTATTTGGAAAAGATTTTTTTGTGAGTTCTCTACTGGACACATTTCAGTAATCCCTCCAGTAAAATCTTCTAAAGCTTCAGAAACATTGCCTCCTGTCAGAGCTTCGTAGGAACCGTGAAGTTTTGCATAAGCCTACAATGTATGAGACATGAGACACCTGCTTTATCATCAGTCAGAGTCAGAGCTCCTCGGATTTTCTGTATTCCTTTACCTTTTCCATTAGAGCACTCCAAAATTCATTTTTGTCAACAGAGCGCATAAAAATTAATCTTCCGTCTCTAGTGGGCAGAAAATCATCGATGACAACATCAACCTGACAAAGTCATAACCAACGTTTCTTAATTCCAATAATTGAAATCTAATAGTACCTATCCCGAATTCAAAGACAAAGACTTATTGATTTACCCATTTGCCAAACTTCCAGAAACGAAAATGAAAAACTCCGGCATAATTTTGAACAAAACTGTTGTCTTCCGGTACAATTAAATGAAACAATTTGGTATTCATTGTTAAATTTGCTACTGCTGCCAAGAGCCAACAATTTCCAAGTTCCCCTTGTCTCACATCAAATCTACTAGCACCTCCGACAAAAAATCGAGGCTCTGGGTCAATATCTTTGGGGCGTTTCCATTCTATTGGCTTTTTCATTGCTTTGCTATAAAACACAGAAGTGTCTACAGATGGAAATTCTGTATCTTGGAAAAGAGTCTTCTTTGAGAGACATTGAGCCTTAATCTTCTGGTAGTCTTGAACAGGAGCTCCAGCAGTTTTTGTTTTGTAGCCACTTCCTCGCTCTCCGAATCTGTACACTAATATTCCTGATGGAAGCTTGTAAGGCATCTTTCACAGCTTTCAATGAATATCTGTAATTAATTAAGAAAATTCATTTAAATATTCACTTTAAACTTTGTCTGACTCAATTTATCAATTAACGATCTTACTTTTCATTAATCTTTCAATTTTACTTTCTTACCAGTTTTCTGCGTTAAGTCTTAATTGGTATCAACAAATATTTTCTCAGATATTTTTAAGAATTCACTTTCGAATAGAGACTTAGAGAGAAATTACCAACTCGGGCTTTCTCTCTTCAATCAACCCTACGACTGGTTCAGAGGAAAATCCGAAACCGCTTTCATAAGTTACTGCACAAGTTAATTAGTGCAATAAAGAGTATCTCTACCTAGTAGATCTGTACATATAATAAACTTTTGTGTAGCATTTCGGCACGGTCGAAAAAGTATTTGCGAAAAAATTTTTACGAGGAACTTTCTGCTAATATTAGCCATAGAAGCATGGCAATGACAAGTTCAATGCCAAAGTATCCGAGTGACAACTAACTCGAAAAGACTTTCCGTAGAGATTTTATTTATTTATAGTAGTGGCTCATATAGTTTTTCATGCAAATGAAATAAATACTGGGGCAATGGGCATATCAAAGCTGCCATCAATTAGATGTGCTTCGTGTCACTGTCATTTCAATTAGACTAAAGCTCGGAATTAAATGCTCTGATTCTTTGCTTTGGACACTTTCCAGTCGGTCGGATATGTTTGCAATTAGCTGTGTAAGAACAAGAATGCCCACCTCGCCTTGAGCCCTTGAGTCTTGTTTCACTCCATTCAGCATCTCCGTTAGCAGAAAGTATTTAAACTCTCATTTCATTTGGGTATGCAACAATAACCATGCAATGGAAAGAATTAATGGCATAAACAGTCCATTTACAATGTAATCAATTAATTTGTGACGGATAAAAATCATGGATATGTTAAAGAGAAAGTAAGAAATCTGCCACACTGACGGGAAAGGAATCACATAGGTATACCTTTAGTGTTTGCTGTTTGTTATCGTCATTGCATTTCCAGACACTCTCCCATCCCATCCTGCCACACGATACCAGGAGGAAGGTCAATAACAGATATGCAACTGTGCAACTATTTATTCAACTATATACATACTAAATATATTCATTAATGTGTATCTTTTTCTAGATTGACTATCTAAGATATTACCCGGAACTTCTCGAAATCTCATTTACAGCTTCGACAGAAAATGTCTTTGCACTCTCGGTTGGAAAGGTATGGTCCTAGTCATATTAACACTGTTAAAATGTTTAAAAAAATTGCTGTTATCTGATAATGACTTTTAAAGAATGCCCAGTACTACATATTAATTTAAATGTACTGGGATTTCTGTTCTCTTATTAATTTAATTTCAAAAGAGAAAATCAGGAAACTGTGGTCTCTTTTGGGTCAGTTTTCCTTTATACATTCTCATTTACGTGCAAAATTTATACACGATTGGATTAATCCCTAACCACATTTTGTCTAATTCCATAAAACCAAAATGTACCAAATTGGATTAACCTACATTTTAGAACAATAAAAATGTATGATTAAAGCAGGATTTTAGAGAAAATTTTCGAAATTAGAACCTTATTTTGTCTGGGATACTTGGATCGTGATCCCTTTGTAACTTTGTAAAAGCTTTCCGTTTATCCGGTTCTCTTGTACGCGGTTTTTGGCTGGAACTGTAAATATCCCTAAATAGTTTATGATATTGTTTCTTTGACATTGGCACTGCTACTCAGTGCTACACCGACGGTTTTCTTTGAATGAAAAATTCCTGGTTTGTTTGGTGGCATTGGCAGTTTTGACACTAGGGCAAAAATTATGGAGACATTTTTGGAGTCCGGATATGCAGGAAATATCCAGAAATACATAAATTTAATATAATGAATGATATTAACTGCATACTGCATACTTGTGGATCACTATAAACTTCGCAATCCAACGGGACTCTTGCACTCTTCTGTCTCCTGCCGTGGATTTCTAAGCATATGTTATTCATTCTCAATTTGCAATGAACTCATGATTTTCATTAACATAACGAGCTATAATTATAAGAAATTTCTCCCAACCACACATATTTAGTTAACCAAATGCGTTGGATCATTATGTAATGAGTTTAATTTACTCGTATTGCTTTTCATACAAGGAATATTAGCAACCAAAAGCCATGAAATGAGTTTCTACACTAGGTACTTAAAAATACTTGAGTTAGAGTATTGGCACATTAGAAAGAATTAGATAATTAGAATTGTGGTCATTAACATCAAATGCCAAAAAACCGACAAAACAATTGGCCTTGTTTTCTAAAGCCCTAGAATTTTAGTCGTTTCAGAGTTTTGGGACACAGAACATTCACTCTACATACTAATGTACAATGGAGCTATTGTGGAGATAAAAATATCGCACTAACCCTACAGCTTTGTAATGCAAAATACGAGATTTTTCAAAACATTTTTTGGTAATAGCTAATAAGAGTCACTTTCACCAGCTCAAGTGGTTTTTGTTAGGAACGAAGTTTTGGTGCTGATGAATTTCTTCATGGTAGAAAGTGGTACTACCGTGTGTGTTAGTAAAAAATCACCCTGAATTTTACGTATAGATTTGAACTGTCACATCGCATCACTGGGAAAGTTGCATTTCCTTGGAGCACGATTCTAGTGTTTTATTGTGCAGATTATTTATGACCTTGAAAATAGTTATTGAAGGACAATAAATATTATTGTCATTTCATGGTAATTAACAAGTTCTTGAAACATGACTATGTCATATGCCCTTCGTATGAGCAGAGTCCTATCCAAATTATGGAAACTGACTTTGAGTTCAGGGTCTTTGAAAGAATTAACAACAGAAAGCAGCAGGTGAGGGTGAGACAGTAAATATTATCATGATTTGTTGCTACATATCTGCGTGGTATATCTTGGCATGTTCGTTTACAGCCATTGCAGTTATCTTTCCATAGTGCATGCAGCAGTAATCAAATCACACATACACAGTGGATGTGCTCAATTATAATTGTATTGCACAAAATTATCTATTTTTCACATATCTAACGCTAAAAAAGTGAGACTAACATGATGACAATCCATTAGTAATTCGGTTCTTCACATGTTTCACGAGTGAATCACAATAACCACTGTAAATAGTGTGTGTAGCCCTATAGACTATGTAGAATGAAAATACGGAGCAGGTGTCATTGTGCTAGTCCCAGACACAATACAGTCATTTGCTATGCAAATATTTTTCACGAGAAGGAATCTAAATTGGCTTGGCCTTACGTTTTGCTTCTTGTAGCTCTATTATTTCTTTAATCCTTTCATCAAACTATATCATATATAATTATTTTCTATCTATATCTATCCACATTCTGGTCGGTTGCTGTTACAGTGTGGTATGCTTAAGTTTAACCAGGTTTAACAAAACCGTTATTCTTTAGTATGACTAATACTGTTACCTACGGCATCTGCATAAATTACTATTTGGTCATTTACTTTAACTACTTCAACTTATTTAACTACTACCTGAGTGTGGGTGTGGGATAATGTAAGTTTTTTCTGCTCAGGATACCCAGAAAACAAAAAGACTTACAAGTATTCCTGTTTCCTACTAAAGTTGATAGTTACATTCAGTCTTTAATTAATTAATTAGCCATTACTCCAATAAAGCCTAAAGCTGCTTTGGATTTAAATTCTAGGATCAAAAATGATCATAAGCATATCAAATGCATAAATATTGCATTACACTTGCATATGTAAATATAACCTTGTCCAGTAACATTTAATAACAAACACAACTTTTTAACACTTCCGATGATGCATTATTTGCATTCGTTGGTTATCTCCAGTCTTTTACACTAATTTACTTTGGGTGTTCCTACGTTTTTATTCGACATAGATTACTAATCTTATTAATTTGCTTATGTCATTTCACATATAGTTGGTCCAATCAATTAATTTACAGGTAATTGTTTACTCCCAGGTTACATTTTCTTCCATTAGAGAGAATGAAATCTTGTCATTTTACTCAGAACATGGAAAAGGTCAATATTCATGTTTTTAGTGAACATAACGTATTGATACTGCTAATGTTGGTATATTTCCCGCAAACGTGCCAATTTTTTAGTTTATTAGATATTTTTTCTAAATATTCCCAATTACATTCAGATTTTATCATTTGGAATCCCTTGAACTTTCAGGATTTATCAGGTAACAATTTTTACTTTGCTATAAAAATTATTTTACCAATTAAAGATTTTTGACATTTGATACTACTTAGAATACCACTAGAAAAACTTTTTCTAGATATTCTACCCTGTCAGTACCGATCTCAATTATCGATTGTGGGGAACAACTTTGATGCTACTTTTAAAGACGTGAAAATTCAATTACAGAAAAATTTTGATGACAAAATTGCTGTGTTTATCTTCATTAATAATAACTCCATGCTTGAAATTGTTTCCAGAAGTTTTCAAAGGGTGTGTTACAAATTAGATGAGAATCGTGGAATAGACTGAATTAATTCATAGAACTAACAATGTCGTTTTAAAGTGCATATAACGATTTTGTAACTTTATAAGTCTCGATTTACTCTTGTACATATAATTATGATAATAGGAACTTGGACAACATGATGAACAACAACCAATGGAATTTGATTTTGCAATGGGGTCGAGTTCGAGGGTGTCTTATTTTCTGGTTTGGCACGATACAACTATGGATGATCCACAAGAAAATACACTTTTACAGCAGTTATCAAAAACGATTAGTTTAGCAAGTGATGTTTATATAATACGCTTAATGACATATGAGCCAAGTAGACCATATTCTGTAATAGATATCTTTGAAATGTATTCCATCCGCAATTTACCAATTGTTCAGAAAGTTTCTACTATTCATTCTTCAAAATCATGCAAAGATGAGGACATTGCAATTCGTGATGAATTAGTAGATTTAAAAATACTAGCTAAAGTTTCTAGAAGGAGGAACTTTCATTTGGCTAAAGTAATCGCTGTGTCTCAGGTTAAACTTGCATTTGACGATTTTTAATTAAGTTTCTTTATACTCGTATATTTCTCAATAATATCGAAACATCATTTACTAACGAAATACTAATAAAATTTTCCACTGAGTTTATAAATGTAGTAGGTTTTATGCAGTAATTGAAGTGGTATATTTTTAGCCAGGGGAATCGAACCGCATTGTAATGACGGAACTAGAAAATGGGACAGCTATTCTCATAAGTGGCCATGAAATTGAAGAATACAGATTTCTTCGTGACTATTACAATTTTTCGTAAGCCGTATGTGAATTCAGTATTTGTAAATGTAAATCTCCTCAATTTATTGATTATCTTTTCCACAGGGAATATGCGGTGAATAGCAGCGGTTGGGCTTATGTCAACGAAAACGGAAAATTAATGGGAATGGCAGCTCAAGTGCTAAGTAATGAAGCGGATATAGGAATCACTAATTCAGAACTCATTGAGAGTTTTTTAGATGACTTAATTTTCCTCCATCCCACTTACTTTTCCACGTAAGTCTCAAAGTTTTACGACCACAGTACCAAAGGAAATGCTTATACCGCAGACCTAAAAACTATTTAATTCGCCATCAAGTTGTTGGCTACATTATGTATCTAAAAATCGTGTAGTTTCTTCATACTATTTAAGCAATATCACTGGAATGCAATTCATTAATAAACTGTAAAATTAGGTTGCATTTGCAACTAAACTTATCAATTAATTCGTTTAACTCATTTAAATCAATATCATTTGTTTAGAATGAGATGCTTCTTCGTGCAACCGCCTTCGAGATCGATTCGAGATATTTTCTTGCAGCCCTTTACTGTTAATTTATGGCTGGCCATGTTTTCTACTTGGACAGCAATTGTTCTGACAATGATTTTATTATTATATGTAATCCATGCAAAGGTTCGTAAGTTATACGAATTTGAAAAATCTCTGTTACAAGAAGTATGGCTATGGGCTTCTGGATCCGCTTGTCAACAAGGTCATTTTCCACCTCGTTCTAGTTAACTCAGAGATGATGCAAACTGTAGACAAATAAGTAAAAATTCACAAATGCCAATTTACAGGGTGGTATTTCTCTCCCGAGTCAATTCCTGCGAAAATTGTTTTAATTTCCGGCAGTACATTGAGCTGTATCCTGGTCACAGCTTATTCCGCTACTTTAGTTGCAATTCTTTCGGTAAAGGTATATCCTGTGAAATCTCTTGATGACTTGATCAATCAAAGGTTTACCATTTACAGGGGATTCGAAATATATAGTACAACTTACGTTTTAGATGTAATCAAATTATCAGATACTCTTATATTTATTACATTTCCTGGCAGTTTGTATATAACTATTGACGTTTTTAACCCCCTAGGAATTAGTAAGTAGAGGAAAAATTCGAGAAAAGATGTCTATTTCTTCAGAAGACGCAGTAGACAAAATATTGACATCGAAATTTGCGCTTATAGGAATATATGATGTCTTCCATCCTGCAATTAGAGGGAAAAGAATTCCGGATAACCAGATATGCTCGCTTTTATCTCAGATTCCTGTTAATTGGAAACCCATCACAGCTGCGATGTTTCTGCCAAAACGTTCAGAATATAAGGAATATTTTAATTATGTGTAAGAATACTTGCAATACTCTTTTCCAAAGTTGAAACTAACTTAATTGTCTTATAAAATGAAAACCAGATTAATCAAGATGCACGAGAGAGGAAATCGTTTTCGCTTGCTAAATAATTACATGAGAGATTCCAGCGTTCTCTGCGAAGACCATAAAGAACATAGTCTTCAGATCATTGAAGAACTGGAATTGAACGATGTCTTCACAGTAATTGCCATAATGTTATCCGGAGTACTTCTAAGTATTGTAATATTCATAACGGAAAAACTATTTTCGGTTAAGGATCACAATAAGCTCAGGATTTTCGTATAGGTAATGTTAAGGTGCTTGGTATAATATATAGCAATGAAGAAGTGTCTCGAATAATTAATTTAATGAGAAGTAAAGCTATGAATTAACCATTGCAAATCAAAATTCAAACTGGTTTTCGGCAAATATTATGTTAGTGCGTCTTATGGTTTCACATGTTTTCACTTAGGTGTTTATTAGCCAAGTTCATGTTCAGGATCTTTGGAAGCACCACTGGTACTGAAAACGTGACTTTTAATCTACTTGTATCTAATCACCTTCGGTTTTGATATGCTTAGACATACTAATTCATAACTGTACGTAATTGCAATTTGTTATGATAGTTATATTGTTGATTTAAATTTAAATTCTTACCTAACCTAACCTCTTTTATGCCAATGAATATGCATCTCGTTTATGACGCAAATTATTGTTGACAGCTCCATCAAATCAAACAACAAAACCAAATTACGCTCAGAAATACCTACCTAGAATTGATATAAAAGGACAGAGTCAATCTTAAAGAAATCAGCTTTGCTTCCAGAAATTGCTAGCAATAAATTACATTGCAACATTCTATTAAAAGAATTTCATTGTTTCCTTTCCAAAAAGAATTTCATTCGTTTCCTTTGCAAAAAGAATTTCATCGTTTCCTTTGCAAAAAGAATTTCATCGTTTCCTTTGCAAAAAGAATTTCATCGTTTCCTTTGCAAAAAGAATTTCATCGTTTCCTTTGTAAAAAGAATTTCATCGACTTTCCAAAATGTCTAAAATTATTATTCTGAGTTCCATCATTTTAGTTTTGGCGATTGTGGCAATAGAGTCACATCATCATAAAGGGCCTTGGCATGGAGAAAATTGTCTGGATACATTACGACCTGGCCCAAACGGAGTCAGATGTGTGTAAACTGGGAATTTTGTTAAATATTTAATGCACAAAACACAGTAACTCTCAATTTTTCACGTCTGTTAGCAATACATAATTTCATTTCGTTGATTTCTTACTGGACCAAACTCAAATTATATTGACAGTTGTTCGTGGTCGATGCCTCTCTGGATCCAAAGTTAATTTACCCAACGAAGTATGCTGCTGCTTGGGTGGACAAGGATACCTATGCGTCTCTGCCAATGCAACTACTACTACAAGTACTTCGACAAGTACTACGAGTAAGTTGGAAAAATAGCTCTGGAAGCTTTGTCAATTGCCAATAAGCATTATTTGAAATAAATATTTATCACATTGGTAAATTATAAATTTCCAGCACCTACAACAACTACTTCTACCACTCCTGGTCCTGGAGGTCTCGGGAAGTGACACGGGAGCATAGAAGAAAAAGAAGGAAGCAAATCAGTAGAGAAGTGCTTTATAGTCAGGTGACGACGCGACGTGAGTTGGCGTTCCGGATAAAAGTTTAATTTGGAAATTTTGGGATTTTGAATTGCTTGTGTTGTAATAAACTGGCTGGACTTAATTAAAATGATTATCGAAGTACACACTACAATTCACTAATATCTATATTAATGTATATTTTGTATAGACTTAGACATAATCAAGGAAGATAATATAGAACTTAGGTATAGGTACAAGAATACTAATTTTCAAAAGTAAAATTGAAGACCACTGTATAGATAATAGAATATACATTTATATTTATGTATACATTTATATATAGTTAGTATTACATGAAGTATATCAAAGTATATCATTGAAATTATTAAGCTACAGAATAAAGAGTGAACAAAGACAAACTAAACACAGTAGCAATTGACAGTAAGCAGCTAACAGTATTAAAAGAATTCATTATTCTGAATTCTCCATATTTTTATTTTAGCCGATTTTATTTGTAATAAGGCACGTTACCGGAATTTGGAATTAGCCCTTATATGCTTAATACTTTTAAGTACTACATATTTACATTTGTACCCATTTCATCCATGGCCATCTATTTACTTACAATAGTATACATTATAATAATCATAATCTATAGATTTTATTACCTTTCTATACATTCTGCACCAATGTGTTTAATTTTATGCACGTTTAGCCCTTATTGTTTTAATATAATATTATGAACTGAATAACTGAGCCCGTCTCCCAAAAGTCGGGAAACATGCAGTGAACTTCGTAAAATCACCTCCTATTATAATAAATTATCCATCTCAAATGACAACAACAACCTTTTCAGAGAGTCGGTCTCAGAAGACTCCTTCCTGAACAGGGCATGAAAAAGGCAACTGTGCAGCCGGCTGGACCCGCTGGGGAATTCATGATACTCTCATTTTCAAGTCATGCCAAAGTCATGTCATGGCATGAAATGAAATATAATTTATCCAATCTAATCTCCATGATCAAATCATTTGATGTTGACTCTTTTACTACACGAGTACACGACACGACTGTCACCGTCGCTGGTGGTAATGTTACTGTCTGTCTTTCTGAGTCAAAGAAGAATCATCCAACTCACATCTCACACAAATTAATTTCCAAGCTCATCCGCCATCTACATTAATCTACGGACACAAGACTTAGATACTGAAGAGCAGTGTGCGCCAACTTTTGCTTTCTAACCATTCCTCGTTGCATATGCGGATCACCTTGCCGTGTCTGTAGTATTTTGGATTGTTTTTAGATCAACAGTAGTAGGAAAGTTGTCAAAATGAAGTAAGTTTTTCGAATTATTTAACGTAATTGTAATTATCGCATCTTTCCATATTGTTGTTAGTATACTTAATAACGTATTCTTATTTATTCCAGGGTCGGACTTTGCGCGTATAGTGCTTTTAAAATTTACCCTGGACATGGGAAAACTATGGTCCGTGTTGATGGAAAGGTAAATTATACAATGTTCACATTTACGAATTATTTATCAATATTATGTGCTTAAATGTGCTTAAATGTTGTTGATTGTAGTAAGTAGCCTTTAACTAACAAATATTTGTTAATTGTGCCAACGGCTTTAAATGCTTTATATATATTGTTGTTTAGGTATTTACCTTCCTCAATTCAAAATGCGAAAGATCACATCTGATGAAGAGAAATCCGCGAAAGGTCACATGGACCGTTTTCTACAGGTTATTTTCTAAATTATGTTGTTGTGCCGCAGATGTTTACTATCAAGTTGTTTTTTAAATCGGTGATATTTTTATGCGATTATATAGACGTAAGCATAAGAAGGGTCAAGAAGAAGAACAGCAAAAGAGAAGAACTCGAAGAACCCATAAATTCCAGAGGGCTATTGTTGGAGCTTCTTTATCAGAAATTCAAGCTAAGAGAAACATGAAGCCTGAGGTACCAGAAAGCTCACAAATAAATTATTACAATTACTAAAACTAGACTAAATATACTGTTGCCTTTTCCTTTTTAATTTTAAAATATTTTTTGTTTGTCAGGTTCGTAAAGCTCAACGAGAACAAGCTGTAAGAGCCGCTAAGGAGCAGAAAAAAGCTACTAAGGCTGTTAAAAAAGCTACTGCACCACCTAAAGCTCCTAGCAAGGTAGACAAATCCAAGCAGAAGATCGCCAAGCCTACCCAAAAAGCTGCTCCCCGTGTTGGAGGAAAGCGATAAATTTCTGTTGGCTAAGAATTTCCATAAAAATTTGAATAAACATCTTGTTTCCACGTTTGTTTCTTTTCAATAAAGGTACAATTTTGGGAACGCTTTAATTTTTGGAAACTTTATTTCTGGTTTATTTTATGGCATATAAATTGCAAAATGTATCATGGAAGTACAACTAGTTCTTTAGAAATCCTTATTAGATATTATTACTAATTAACTAATTACTATTACTACTATCTTATTAATCTCCTAATTCCGTATCATCAATGGAAGTACACAAAGTTATCATAGTTTGGTTACAGTTACATTTTATACATCTTAGTAATTATCTAAAGGGCAATTGTTTTTCATTAATTAATTTTATATTAGTGCATTGAATTTCATAGCTTAAATTATTGAACTAGCCACGGAGGATTTGTATTAAATGATTAAATGCAACGTATTGCTGTAAAGGGACGAATAAATTGCATTATAAATTAAAAAATATAATGTAAAGTAAAACAGAACTAAGGCTTACTCCCTTCAAGTATTGACTAAAATTAAAAAATCTAAAAGTTATGGCTATTGAGTATTATCAACCTGTTTTATTAGTATGGGATTAAAAACGATATGATATCACATGACAAATCAACCGAAAAAATCTTTCAGAGTCATTTGCTTTTTCGGTTTCGGAGAACTGGAACAAACAGCAGCAATCGAACTTGGAGAGGAAGCACTTTTACCTATTCGAGTTGTTGAAAAGGCTTTTTTCACCGAATTCGGACTTGTACTTCTGCTTGTATTGGAACTCTTGCATCGTTTAACTGTAAATTACCGAAAACAAGTTTAAGTTGCGGTTTACAGTACAGAGTGACTGCATATTAATAAGTAGTATCTGCGTACACTATTGTCAGTCTATATTAAATTTTTACCTGCTTTAGATTCTTCGCTTTCTGCCACATCCATTGATTCTTCCATGATAATACTAGCAATTTGATCTTCGTTCAACAAAGGACTTCTCACGTTTTCCTCTTTGTTCGTAACTTTTTCAGGGTTATTTTTTAAGGATGATACAAATGAAGCTTTTACAGACTCCATAGCATCAAGTTTTGCATCGATCCAGGACTCTTCATGGTTAGGGGTAATGGCATCGGCAGCTTTTGGAGCATGCGAAAATGGGGACTTTTTGCTTTCTTTATCTTTATTTTGCAGACTAGATTGTTTAGAAAAATAAAACTGTCGGACGGGAACTTCTTTAAATGGTTTGCTAGTGCCCGCTGAGGGTTCGAGTGTTTCCTGTGAGTCTTGAGAATTGCCCATTTCTTCAGACATACCTGCTAACATCCCTCCTGCAGCATAATCAGCTAAAAATTCTGCTAAGGAATGTGTAGCCGGATTTTTTGTTGAACAAAATAGGTTGTAATATTTTTCTAGAAGGTTCCATACTTCTCCTGTGTAAAACAATCCATTATTATTACAACCAAGAATATATATTGTTCTGAAATTGGTTATGGCTTGTTTAATTTACCTATCGTCATATCTTTAATTATTGAATACATGTTTTCAATATCACGCAATAAATATAAATCGCCGAATGTAAACATAACAATATCTCTTCCTGCCATTGATGCTGCTAATAACTGCAATACGGTTTTGAGCTGAGAGTCTCCATTAAATGCACCACACCCCCATTTCCCAGTAGCCACGGCCACTGTTGAGCCATTTGGAGATGAGAAGCCGACATACGCCTGAAACGAAACATAATATATATTTACAGTTCATGGACCTAGTACATGGAGTCCTTTCACAAATAAAAAGCGACAATATACATATACATAGCCATTACCTTGTCCAGCTCACGTTTCAAAAGACGAGGATGAAATTGAGACATCTGTTTAGTAATGTAAAGAGCATCAATCGCAACGAATTGGGTGCATTTCCTACCCATTGGATCCCAAGGTGTGCAGTCATAAAAACTTCCAGCATATTCAAAATTATTTGCGTATCCAGAATAATGAGAAAATCTCTCACAACCTAAAACATTTTACATCCTTTACATTTTTTAACAAAACCAGTTAAGGAGTCCAGGTTAAGGAGTTAAAAATTACCCGTAACTATAACTGCTTCGCAAGCAGTCAACTTTTCAGTGAACAGGCGAGTCAGTAGCAACTCTGGATATATCACAAACAGAATTTCTTCTTGAACTGCGCCTCTTCCCAGTACACCACCCCCAATGATTCTTAGTTTAAAAGAAAAGAAAATTTCATAGCATTGACTCGTCGATGATACATACAAATACATAAATGAGGATTTAGAATCCACAAATAACTGAAACAATAACAGTGATAGTCATTGTCTAAGACAATAAGACTGCTAATCTGAAAATCATAGATAACAATTTCAAAAACCATACTTGTTTGCAAAGTCGACCCCTAAAAATCCTGCCCCATCTGTCTCAATAGTTCCATCCATCAGAGCTACCATTTTTGTTAGCTTTCTTGTTGAGTTCTTCCAATCTGGAGTTTTAGAGTTTCTGATAGATTTGCGCATATAAGTAACAACGCCTTTGGGCACTGAATAAAACAAAATTATAATATTTCACATCTCATCACCCAATTGAAAAAGTTGCAAATATATTTATTGTAATTAATTGGAAACTTCAGAGCTTCGATAATTATTAATCTACTAAAATATTAAACATTAACTTACTGTCTTCCACAATTCGCTCAAAATAGTGTAAAATACAACGTATTTTATTTGCCTTTACAATCAGCCTGTCATGATCAGCAGGATCCTCAACAAAAAGTCTGTAGATTGTAAATCGTTTATTAAATACAGAAAAATGTCATTTGCTTAAAATTTGGAAACAATTGAAATAGTAAAATTTACTCTGTAAAATTGATAGTAGGAAACATTAACTCATCTTCCAATCTTTTAGGGAAGGTTGAGAAAAAAGCATTTGCTAATAGACATGCTATTTGTTTCTGAGTTAACGAAATACTATGATTCATAAATCGACATAGTAAAGGAAGTGGAGACGTAACTATCGATTTCAAATCTAAACACAGGGTCTGCATCACAGGTAAAACTTTTGTGAAAAAATTCCCTCGTTCAGAATTACTCATAATCTGCAAACGTTATTAATATCATTATTAATGCAATTAATAACATTATTATTATTACACATACATCACAATAACAATTTAATTTTTGCTAGGGTTTATCTTTTGATATTCTTAGTTCTTACACGTTCTAAAGCATAATTCAAAGCAGAAAATTCACGTGCAGCTCCACAGTATTGCTTAATTGAAAGCTGAATATCACGGCATGTTAGCAAAGGTCGACTCAAAGCATCTTCGATATGTTCCCATACGATATAAACTCTTTCTTCGTATGTCTTACAATTTTCTGGATTCTAGAAATTCAAATGGCAATAAATACACACATTATGATAATCAAAAGATTGTATTCGTGTATCATGAAAATCAGTTTAGTATATTATTATTATTAACCTAGTTAGTTTCCGACTTTTCTAAACTTACCGGATCCACATTAGTAGAAGCAACTCTAATTTTAACAACTCTAGTGTTCTGTCTGCAACAAGGCATGGGAACAAACTCTGGATGCCATTTGTTAAGAAAAGATACTGGAAATGGTTTTATCATATCTCCGGGTTTATAATCATTCTAGACGAGACAAAAATATTGTTATCTTATAAATTAAACTGTGGATTAAAATTAGACAATACTGTTTTATTTCATATACTTTGCTTACTGTTATTAGGAAAGCAACTGTATGAAAAGTTGAAGGACGAACACTGGGGAATATCTTTTCATCAGGAGTTAATTTTTTCAAATTGCTAAATTGAGCATGTCTTAATGGTTCCAGGTCTCTCATTTTCTGTTCTAATAATTTTCTTTCCTGCTTCTTCTGCTCTAAAAGAGAAATTTTTGCATTTCTGGGGAGCGAACCATTTTCATTTAGTAAAGGCTCCTTTTCGCAATGATCTTTTGCTTCAATGATATCGTCGGAAATTGGCTGAGACTGCGATTCGGCAATTTCACAGGGTACTGCCGCTCCTGTACTAATTGCTTGCATACCCTCATCATCAACCGGTTCTTCAAAATCAGTGTCACTACCACTTCCTGTGTCAACAGCACATCGAAAGTCTGGAGCATTAGAAGTCTTCATCCCCTTGATGGTTAAGTTGGTAGGGTCATTTTCAATGTGTTCATCAATCTTCACGTCTTCGACGGTTTCCGAATCATCCTCAATATCTATCACTACATTAAAGTTACACCTAATCGAAGGAGATTTATTAGAACTTGAAGAACGTAATTCTTTAAGCAAAGACGATCTTGACCCTGGTGGTGACGGAGTTTCTGGGATTTGGGAAGGCCCATCATCTTCTTCGTCTTCGTACTGATGAGGAGGAGGGCTGTGCCGTGGACTATCGCTTCCAGTGTCCATTTCCATCACTTCACATTCCATTTTTAGCTTTCAAGGAGCTGCAAATACAGGGGGCGGTGTTAACAAGGCCAGCAATCTGGATTCAGAGAAATTCCCACAACTGCAATATTATAATGATTGATAAAGAATGCTTGTACCAATTCAATTCCCGGACTAAACTAATTATTACAGAAAATAAATCATTATCGCCATTTATTTGCAATAGCTGATAGCCTTGATCTTGATAGTATGCAATTATTTATTGACTGGCTAAATAGCTCAAAATACTTTAGTTTGTAGACAAAAATTACTGAAATAAAGTAAATCTAACCTCTTTTACCACCTATTTTAATTAAATATACGTTATGACAGTCCGTCCCCACAGAATCGTTAATCTTCAGTTTCTCTGCAGTTATTTTGTTTTGTTTGTCAATATCCAACCAGTTTTTGTTTCTGTAATAGATATTTTGAATTTTGTTTCCGCGATCGTACTGAATGGAGAGATGTAAGGATAGCTCGATTGTTTACCGCTTGCTTAGACTTGGGATAAGGACTTGTTGTGTGATATGAGATTTTTGAGTGGACATGAAAACGATTTTTCGAGAAATTATATAACTTTTTATTGATAGTTTATTTCACATGTTTCATGTTACTACTACATTGATAATCCTGACCACATTGAGTTAAATTGTCTTCCAGTGATAATTTATTAATTACAATAAAATTAATATAATGATCAATGATTCGTTGCTCTTTCTAAATTAATTGACCCCAAATAAATACAAGATGAATGGCTAAAGGTATTCCTGAATGCAATTGGAAATGAAATTCGCAAGAAGTAAATTCCCTCCTATTCCGATTCCCGCATTGGTTAGCTGCGATTAAAAATACGGATGAAAATTATAATTCGTCCACGTCCAATTTAGACTTTAGATAATCACAATATACTGCAGACACTGTACTATATAGTAGTTATTCAAATGCTTTTTAAGCTAAAGGATAACTTTACCCTTTTAAGGATGCAATTTTAGGGGGATTTAGGTACTTCGTTTATAAATTACTTTATAGTTAGTAAACACTTTTAATGCCACTTTTCTTTCGATCCAAAATTCGAAAGAAATATTCCAACTCAGAACGAGTATCCTCAGGCAGATCTGTGCAATGAATAGCATTCTTGCTTTGCGTTATTCCATAACGAGCACGCAGGGTTTCCGGTCTCATCTTTCTTGCCATTCCCTTTATAAAAAAATTTTGAAACAACATTACTTAACTTTCCAACTAAATGACGATTCCATGTTCTTTATTATATTATTATCTCAATCTCAGTTTAGTACAGGGTCCATGGGTCCACAAAATGAACGAAAGACACTATGCGTCTTTTCAGGGCAATCAGGGCTACCAATAATTTCGGCCACCAAAGAAGGGCCACAGCAGTACTCATCAACCATGGCCTAAAAATTAATTTCCAGAATGAAATTTTGAAACTCCATATTTGAATTGCACTATTTGGATAGTACCATTTGGATAAATAATTAGAAGCTAAATGTGTTTCAAAATATCCACTAATTGTTTTGGAACTTATACATAGATATAGGGTAACAATAATAAACACAAAATACCAGCAACATTTAAAAAATTAATGATATCTTAATCTGAACAATATTGTTAACAAACTAAATCAATCTAAATGCAAGTGAAATTGTGAGACATTCATTAATTCCCCTTTTTCGAAATTTACACTAGATAATTAATAATTTCACCAAAAAATCCGCTTCTGAAAAAACCTTGCGATAAACTTGAAGAAACTCTTCTGCCTGAGGTTTCGTTAGCCAAAAAATTCCGAAGCCAGAAATTTTAAAGTTGCAAGCTGTAATATCGCACAAAATACGTCCAGCAATACCTAAAAAAAGTTCATTGTAACCCCGAAATAAATTACAACTTAAAAGTTACCAATAGTAAATAGGGAGATCTTTGTCCAAGTCAATAAAATATATTTGTCACTTTCACAAAAAATCCTTCTCATGCATTTATAAATACTAGTTCAGTAGCATATAAAAAATTTTCCTGATAAACATTCCATAAGAAAACTTTAATTTCACTTGTGCTGTTTTTACCGAAATGTTTTCTGTTTTATGTACGCAAAGGGATATTACATGATGGGAGTCGTATTATGGTTAGTTAAGCAAAAATCCCATTTATTAAGTTGTGAAGTAATGTAGTTAGCATATCGTGAGCCTGATTTAGAGACCACTATTTACTAATATATTATAAAGGTTTGCTTTGCCCTGATATTTAACGTCATATCCCTAGTATTTATTGGCTTACCCTCTTTCATTGCATGTGGTTTTATTAAACAACATGTTGTATTATTGAAAACAACAGTACTTGGCGAAGTACAACATGGGCAATCAGAAAAGAAATAACTTGCATCCTATAAATACAAAAAACTGAACATTAGTTTTTTTAAGCAATATGAAAAATATCCATTTACATCATTTTATATTTCTCTGAATCCACACCTGAATGAGACATTCTTTGGTCTGGGAAAAATAAAATCCATTATGAAATTTGCTAACGCCATATAATGCTCGGAGACTAGTGTGATTAGTGAGAACAGCTTCCTTGGGGTCTTCATTTCCAACAAGGCATCTCATTTTTTCCATAGCATTTTCGCCCATTACGAGAAAAGCAACCACTTCTTTTGATTCAAGACTGTCAACCATTTCCCTAAGCAAATCAAAAACCAATTAAATATTTATTTGCAAATTCTGAAAACATGCAACAATCCCATTAAATTGTGAAGTACGAATTTACTAATGTAAAGTAACATAAATTGTAAAAAGTAAAAATAACAATATTATGTACAAAAATATTAGAATAATTCTCAGTCTTGTCATCATAATGTACATTTACTATTAAAAAGGAACATACAAATGATTTTCTTCCCCTTCATATGGTTGACTGTAAGTGAATGCCTTTTCGCTAGTGAGTGTCGCCATTTTTCCGCGTAAAATTTTAAAGCAACTTTCCAATCGTTTGACGATTGAGGACAAATATACCACTGCTTCCGGTAATACCAATAAAAATGCTCTGCATCAAACAATGAAGTAAGAAACTAAAATTATAAATCTTCGGAAAATAAAAATTGCATGAGGACAAGCAGGACAAAAGATATATACTTTTTACCTTTCTGTTTTACTTTGAACATAGTCCTGCGTAAAATTATCCCCATACTCAACGATAATCATGGGACGTGTAAGAATCATTAATTTCCCACCTAAGTATAAGTCTTCTAATGTCACGGCATCCACTTTCATTCTTCGCAAAAACCGACGGTTTAGGGATAGATCTTTCTATTTAAAATGTAAAATATCACTATAATACAAATAATTTCCTTGTACATAACATTTTTTACAAACATTGAGGTTTATATAAAATTGGTTCACGGCAAAAGCCTGAATTATATGAGTATGAATGAGGAATATCGCATAAGTTCCCCAGGAGGAGAATAATTTACAATTTCCAATGATTTTCTTTTGTTATATATTAATTAACAAAAAAATTGTAATAGTTTCTTCAAAATTTTGAGGTCACAAACTATCATGCTATTTCTAATATCAGAAACAGAGGGTCAGAAATTTGAAAATATTTTTAAAAATATCTTTCGTCGTATATTATGATGATGCATAAAAATTGAAAAATATGAAAGTATAAAAATGTGTCATCTGTATTTCAAAATTTTGGCGTTTAAGAAAATCCAACATTTACAGCAAAAGCAAATATTCAAAATAATAGCTGACATACATCGTTTTAGTACACATAGGCATAATATAGGCCAATGTAAATGAAAATTATTTATCATAGGAAAAAAATATCATTTCGAGCCCGAATATCGGTAGAATTTTCAGCCTAAAAATCGTCAAAATTATAGTATTTGCCCAGTATTTGCCTAGGTTGAGAAAATTAATATTTTGACTTCTTCTAAAAAATATTTACTTATTACTATTTCGACTAAAAAAATGAATATTTTTACTTATTACTATTTCGACTCAAATAAATGAATATTTCAGAAACCTAAAGTTAAATACCGAAACTTAGAATTACTAACCAATTCAATGGTGCCATCATAGTTATAGTAGCTCAATAAAAATTGTTTTTGGTGTTCGTACTTTTCCACGTACCATTGTACAACGAAATTCATTTGTTCGGGAGGATCCTAAAATTCAGAAACTTCATAAATTCAAAATTAACATTACAAAAATCAGAGGAGAAACATATTAAAACAAAAAATAATAGTTCGTGACATCATTTTTCATGCAACTTTACTGTTCTCTCTCATATGTACCTCTTCGCTATCTTATGCTTATACCCATTTTGTCTCACCTTGCGATATGGACCGGTGTAACAGGGTTTTTCACAAGGAATGCTGACTGGAACATCTTTCATGCTATAAAACATGTTTGGAGAACACATTTTTTACAAAGAGTGTTTCACTTTAGTACTTTTTTCAGGTTCATGCAAGGAATTAATGTACTGAATGCAGAAGAAAGTCTAATAAATATTATCAGACCGTTAGAACCAAAACATCAAATATCAGATAATAATTTTATTATATCAATCTTCCGTGGTCAAGATCTTTGGATCTTATTGAACCAAGATGACCCTGAATCAAAATTAGTTATGCAAACAAGTCTCTATAGAAATGAACTTTTACATTTACACTAATATATTTTTATTTGGCTGGATATTTTATGATTATGCATTTCGGGTCAACCTGCATTGAATTCATTTTTGAAAACAAGTCGTCACAAACCTGTCTAATATTCCTCCAAGTGCACAAATTCGATCTTTATGGTTCTTTTACATTTATGGAATCGTGAACTTTCCAGGTTCAATTGTTAGGTGGCAAGATTATTGATATTTTATTTCTAAGTACTTTAAAAACATCAAGTTAAAATACCCTCTTAACATGTTTTTAGGAGTTTCATTTATTTTCATTCCACAACACATTTAATCAAAAG
>JABASH010001552.1:0-25289 GCA_019776445.1 Tomocerus maximus | reverse complement strand
AGTCAAAATTAGTTGCTTTGACTTTATATGCATTTTAATAGTCAAAATTAGTTGCTTTGACTTTATATGCATTTTAATAGTCGAAATTAGTTTATTTGACTTTATATGCATTTTAATAGTCAAAATTAATTGATTTGACTTTATATGCTTTTTAATAGTCGAAATTAGTTGCTTTGACTTATATAGGTTGGAAGCGAATTAACAATGTTTTACTGTGTTGTGATTGGGGGGATTAGATGTAAAAAATTTGGCCAATCGACTATTTTTGCTGCATGTTAATCTATGTGCTCCATCATACTCCAGTTTTCTCAGGGTAAAATTAGAATTGACATGGAAGAATGTTGCTTTTAGAGTAGAGATGTTATTGATAATGGTAAAATTTCTGTCACAACCCGTCGGCAGGGATTTAGTTGTTAAGTTTATTGTACGACTTTTGCTGCTTTTATTCTAGTTTATGTTGGCGCCCATCTATGGAGTACCTTCAGAGTATAATAATAATTATTACATCATCAGTACTCCAGTTAGTAACTTAGCTATTTTGGCTGCTTTCGTGCACGACATCTGGTGTTCATATTCAAATTACGGGTAGTCAAATCCCTGGAATATCTTCTGCATTCATAGCATCAGTGTCAGACGTCAGATGCTTTCATGTACGACTTTCTGGTGTTCATACTCCAGCTTAGGGTGGCGTCCAACAATGTAGAACCTTCAAGAGTTCTCAGATCAGACTCCCTACCTAGTAGTCAAGTCAAGAATCAAAAAGCAGGTAGAATCAAGTAGCCAATAGAGTTTAAAGATGAAACATGCAACATGGATCAAGGCTGCCTGTTCAAAAAACTGAAGTCATTGTACAACATGGGATAATATGAATGAACTATTAGTCTGGGCGTGTAATTTCTTTGCGGATTCGCGGGATCGCCGGCGCCCCAATTTGGGCGCTACGGGCGCCCCTTCTGGGTACCGAGGGCGCCCAAACTAAAAAATTCAAGTTTGGGCGCCAATCAAGTTTGGTAGCCCAAAAAAATTTTTCGTTCACGGATTAGATCTTAGATTCGCAAAAATTAGCATAATTTTTGGGCGCCCAAAAAAATTTTTTTGTTCACGGATTCAATCCGCTGAAAAGGTAACCTAAAACCCGGGCGCCCATCCGCGGGCGCCCAACCAGAAATTATACACCCGTATTAGTTCACATCATATTCATTGTCTTTATTATTATTATAGTATAGTATATTTGTTGCTGTTTCCGTATTTATTATTTTCGTAGTAAAATCTCAGTCTTCATAGTTCTTTATCATAGTTAGATTGCGTGGTTGAGCATAAAATTCTACCAGCTTCCCAACTGTTCTAATTCTTGTCGTCAAACTCAGTAGAGTACGATATTAATATTTGTCCATTTCACATGCAGTTCACAGTTTACCCAATCCAATAACATAAAATTTTGAAACATGTTGTGATATTTGAGAAACGAGCCGCAAAAGATTTTTGGCAAATACATTAAAAGTTTAAAAAACAATCTTCTTCTATACTCAAACGATTGAATTGAAAGTAACCATTTATTGTTTTGCGCATTATCGAGGCAGCCTTAATAGCATCAGAAAGTACAGGCATGTGGCATTGGGCAGGTGCAGACTTGCAAAGAGAGACGGGCCGGCCGCTGACTGAAGATGCCTGCAATGCAAACGCAAAGTATCGGGTTGGTTTGGTATTATGCAAAGCCATAATCGTCCGTAAGAAGGTTCTGGATTCTGGAAAAGTACTGTAGCGCAGCCTCAGAAAGGGCGACGGAGGACGCTATTTGTGGGTGCCATATATCCTATAAATTTTAAAGAGTATAGGATGGTGCTAAAGTATTTCCAGCGGTGGCTGCTAAAATTCTGTAGGGCTTACGCATTCTCTCGTTGACTAACGGTAGGTACACCACTTCAATTGTTTCTTGCCTTTCTGCTTTCCTTTCCTCCTCCAATGCTTCGCCTGTCAGCCATATTCATCACATCTGCCGCCGGTTCAACTGCAGCAACAACTACTCAGTCACTCCACACTTTTAACTCTCGGATTTTTCCTCAAATTCGACAATTTTCCAAAAACGCAAAGATGCCTAAACGTGTTTTCTTTGATATGACTGCTGATGGTTCTCCAGTTGGCAGAATTACAATCGAAGTAAGTCATTTTTCATATTATATCTATTTTTAGTTTTGGCATACAGGAGGGAGTCAGGAGTGGAAATGTTGAATGTGTAATTTTACTTACATTCAGCATTGAATTGAATCTTGTGTGCTCGCCGGCCGGCTTAGTACAATGAAATTGCCAAGCTAAAAGCCAGAGCACACCCTTTTTAGTGCAATTTTTTTGTAATTTTCAAAACTATGTTTCGTTTAAAAACTATGATTTTAATGTTGGGTTTGAATAGGATGTAGGATACCCAACAAATGTTGAATATGTATTAGCCATCAAAGATTGTTGGTCTATTAATACTAATGTTATTTATCCATTGCATGTTATAGCTCAGAGACGACGTCGTTCCAAAGACTGCGGAAAACTTCCGTTCTCTGTGCACAGGAGAAAAAGGTTTCGGCTATAAGGGGAGCGTTTTCCATCGTGTCATTCCCAACTTCATGTGCCAAGGAGGCGATTTTACCAATGGAAATGGAACTGGAGGTGAGTGGAACAATAAACTAATTCTAAATGTTTTTAACGTGAATTTCTGCTGGCATACGTTTTATGACGTGAAAATGTTTTCCCTACCTTCAAGATAGTTATATTAATTCAATTATTATATTTCATGCTATTAATTATTATTGTACTTTTCAGGAAAGAGCATTTATGGGGAAAAGTTTCAGGATGAAAACTTTCAACTGACACATACCGGCCCAGGTTGGCCACTTTTTATTTTTAAAATCATAACTTATGTCAATTTTTCTTTGGCCTGAATTTGAATTTTATATTGTCATTTATGTATTCTTATTTTCGGACCAGTCTTCTATTTCACAAATGTTAAATGTGTCAGACTTAATCTTAATTATCTTCATTTTGTAGGAGTCATGTCTATGGCCAACGCAGGACCGAATACGAATGGTTCTCAATTCTTTATTACAACTGCTAAAACCAGCTGGTTGGATGGAAAGGTATGCAGTTACATTCGGAATAATAAATATGCATCTCTGTTATTCTTTTAGTTCACTAGTTAATGTTATTTTTTAATCCGCAGCATGTTGTGTTTGGCGCTGTTGTTGACGGTATGGATGTCGTGAAGAAGATCGAAGCCTTTGGATCTCAAAGCGGCAAAACTAGCAAAAAAATAGTTGTTGCTGACTCTGGTCAAATTTAAAGGAATTATCCAGCTCCAGATATGTCAGTCAGTGAATTGGCGTAAATATTGAATTGTTACATCCCACTTCAAGAAAGTTAAACCATTCTTTAAATAACTACTCCACTTTACATCAATATCTTGATAAAGGCTTCATGTTTTATTTCAATGTTCTTTCATTATTAAACAGTTTCTTCACAGTAATTCAGATCTTAACTTAATTTCTTTTGTAAAACACATTAAGTACATCGCTAATATTATTCATTATTATGACTAACATGTTAAGTATTTAGCAGTAGGCCTCAAACTATGAAATTAATCCTTTCATACCAATAAGTAAAAGTAATACCAAGACAAAAAATGCATTATTTAATGATTCAACAGTATTAGCATATAACACTACAAATCCTATTACTACATAGTGGGCAGGCAGTAAGTTTATTATATAATATACCCATTGTATGTATCGTATATTATTTATAGCTACATACTTACAGACACAATACATCGTAGTTGTTGTAGAGTATGTATATCACAATCAAACATACTGTTCTGTAATAGGAATTCGTTGGTGTATAATTACTGGTTTGGCACTCAATATTAATGGTATTATAATATAGTAGGAGGTAAATCAACTAATATGGGCATACTTATGTTTCTCCCACTTCATACCAGATATCTGAAATTGTTAAAGAGATTCTGATTTCGATACTTAGGTACTTACAAAATTAAAGTAGATAATAATTCAATTAGTGTTGGATAGAACCTTGTCGGACAAGAACTTTTATGCAGATGAAAAAAACGTGAAGAGAGGATGAGAATCGGTATAGATTATGAGCTTTGAGCAACGGGCTTATTCTTAGCGTAATACGGCTAATTAAATCAACTGCATACCAGTAAATTGTAAAATGTTTAAATAAGCGTTAAAAAATTTCAGGTTTTATGGTTTCTCTCGGCAAGGTCCCCAGGTGGTTTTGAACCGATGAATTAATTAATGAATTGCCTTTCAGTAGCTTTGCAATTGAATACTTATGTGTTCGTTATGTTATTTATTCCGAATTTCATTTCAACTTAGTTCACTGCCTGTAAGATTGTATCGAAATCCTTTGCCCAAACAAATCGCAAAAAGTGGGGGAAACTATGTGCCAGTATTTGTTGGTTTTTCCTCGTATCGTAAAATAATGGCTTTGGGTATATCATTCATGTAACATATAAGGAGTAACCAATAAATAGACAAGTTTGTGATGTGAAGTAGCCATAATATGAAAGCATTATCACCGATAATTAACTGCATAGTCTGCATAAGATAAATCCCTTGTTATTAAAAGGGTCTCTGTCCTCTATGTGTGGGTAACTTGAAACTTGCTATGTAGAAAAAATAGTTATCGTGTACATGGTTATACACTTGCAATACGTCAAACTTCAATCCAATACAGACAAAATTGTGCTGCATAATTATAATGACATGCTTACTTTATGGGCTAAAAGGGACATTATATCAGTGCATCAGAAACTTCATGTTTGTTAAAAAAACTCTACAACCAAAGTCACATTTACAAAAAGCATAGTTTTGACAACACAAAACTAAGAATTAGTCTGTCGAATGAAACAATAAGGCACACGCAATTGACGTAATAACCATGCATTTTTTTCATGCTTTGGAAAAAAAGCAAAGTTTATTGGCTATCTGCTATAAACTTCCAAAACTCAAAACCAACAAACATGAAGCTTGTGTGTTACACCTTTATAACAATAGTATTATAACTGATACCTTGATATACAAGTTGCCTCCCTTTAAAGTACAAAGCTCTTACGAGGCTGTCCGTCATAATGGTTCTACATATCCCTTGTGTTCTACAAGAAATTGCAAGAGCGTATTAAACAAAAGTTTAAATTAAATCACGGAGAATAAAAATAGGGACATGAGAGTGGAAGGGACATTGACACAATCATTGACAATGGTAATCTATTAAGCTCCGCCCTTAGTTCCTCATCTTTTTTTACCCGATTCAAACATTTCTCTCATAATCAGTTACCATTTTCCAGTATTGGGCAGAAGTTTTAAATTAAAATAGCTTTATCACGTCATGTCACTCATGCAAGACATGTTTCGCATATAAAACCGACTTCTTTGTGATAAATATAAACCACATGAACTGAGGGACCACGCATTACATTATGTTCTGTTTGAACTTTTCAAGCTTTACACTGTTAAAACAGTACATAAAAGAGCGTATTTCAATTTCAAAAGATTGAAGGTTTTCACCCTAATAGTAGCTGTATACACCATGCGAATTACGTAAATGACACTTCACCAAAGTTATTTTCTGCTATTAATTATTATTAATTCTTAATCAAACCATCTCATTACGTTTTTAAGGTAGGTACCTACAATTAATATTTTTGCTTTTACAATATCGTAAAATGAACAGTATCAGTTAAGTCCATGAATTGTATATTATACACTCACAAAAGTAAGCAGTAAGATATTAGTAACTGTTAAGTACATAAAACATATTTCATACATAAGTTGACTAGAAAACACTTTATGGACACTTATCATACATACACTTTTGAATAAAATATGGGGACATCGTACACAAATAATTTACAGACTTTCAAATGACGTTTCGACATCAGCACAGGCTGTCGCAAAACGATGCTTCAGCACATTTAAATACAAAGATTACATTTACATGATTACATCAGGTGCTGAGTGCTTTTTGTGCTACAATATACTGTTAAATAAATTCACACGTAAGTATGGAGTTATATAGTTGCTGGTCTTAGAATCTCTTGTGAATCGGTAGCAAACTTGTATAAGCATCGCTGTAAAATATTAGGTACGTAGTAGTACGTAACAATTACGTAGTAACTATACATACAACTATGTTGAATTACTATTTATAATACTTACTTTTCGAAATACAGAAAGAAAAGAGCAAGTTCACATAATTTAGGTAAATACATCAGAGATACATTCAAGTTTAAAAATACAAAGTTAAATTCACAACTAATGCAGTTTTACAATTTAACTAGATTGACAATTACAAATACAAAACGATTTTCTGTAAAAAGTAACTCAAAATTACTTCACTAAACTTGCATGCATACAATTAAAATTGCGATTAAATTCGATGTCGCAAAATGCAATCTGAAACCCGAAGTATTGTTAGTTGGTAATGTCATCGTACACTATACATTCAACAGAAAATACATTGAAATCTTAACAATCAGCACGGTATACTTTGCTAATTAATTGTCAATCAGTTAGTTTCTTAACATTTGGTATAGGTAACAGAGTCATTGGAAATATTTGTTTATGGTTATTATCCTTTAATCATAATTAATATATTTTTAAGATGCGCGATACAATGCAGGAAAGATGTTTTTATGACTTTTTTGTAGATGTTGAGAACCTTCCGATCCGGAAACTGTTAAAAACAAGAAACAAGTGTTAGGCGTACATTTAATAGTTTTTTAGTTAGTCTACTATGTCAGAATAGTAACTAAATAAGTTAAAATACAAAAACAAGCTTATTAAACGATATAATTATGGTAAAATATTATTGTAAATGTATCAAATGAGTATAAAGCAGTACTTGGTGATATCGCAAAAAGATAATTCACTAAGGGCGTGACTGAATCATTCATGTGTGCTACGAAGCAAAAATTAGTATCGCTAATGTTGGCTTAGTTGGATTAGGAAAATATTTGGCTTCTTTGCATTTTGAACTAGATATCTGTATTTTAGAGGCTGTGTAAGATGAGTAAAGGTGCTAGTTGAAACGAACGCTCTAAAATTAAGTTTTACTACTTCAGTTCTGTCAGTGTCAGGTAAGACTTCAGTCAGACACAGTCTCACCTCACTAGCTGTCCCAATTTATCATTTTCATCTGGATAAGTCACTGCTTTGTTCTGGAAAAATAAAAAAGATGCATTTTGTTAATTAATTTTTATGTAGCTATATCTAAGGAGGAGAATACAGTTTACTTTGCTTACTATTATGTTATTATTTTCTGTTTGTACTGCTACATTGGCCATTTTGCGATTTAGATTTTCAGGGTAATTATATTCCAATTTAGTCTTCGGGCTATTAACAATTCTTTCCTTTCCTTTTAATAATGCTATTTCTGCAGTTAATTGTAAAATTATTTCATCTTTTTCTATATCTCTCTTTTCATTTGCCTCCAGGATTTTCTGTAAGTCCATAAGTCTATCTTTCACCTCTGCCAAATCTTTTTCCAAGAGTTCTATAGGAATTTGTTGACTCAATTCCGAATCTCCTGCTTCCAAGATTCGCGTTTTGACTGGAGTTTTCCCTACATCAAGGGCTTCCTTCGATGCTGTCAGCCCCATTTGACGATCTTGTTTCAGCTGTCTAGCTTGAGGAACTGAATTCGTTGTCACAGATGCTGGTGAAATAGGAGTGGGGCGATTCTGATTTTGTTTCATGAAAACCGGCCTTTTTTCTGTACTAGCTTTGTTCCTTGCGGACGCTGCTGAGGGTATCGTTGATATTGGCTTACATGTGTTACTGATCGGTTTTTGAAAATTTCTCCCCTCAACGGGTGCAGAACTGGTGGTATTTCTGGTGGATTTCTGAGTTTGTAATGTAATTTGAGTTTGATGAATCCTATTTGCACGAAAACTAGCTTTATTTGGCTTCGATGACAACGGGGTAGATAATGGAATTTGACTACAAGGAAGTTTCATGTTCGTCTTGTTGCCACCTCCTTCATCCGAATTTTTAATTTTGTTCGCACTATTATTGTTAGTTTGGTGATCCACAGTCCAATCGATTTGTTCTATTGATGAAGGTTTATGACTTGAGACATCTGAGATGGCCGAATCGCTCGTTAGGTCTACAAAATTTCTGAAATTAAACAACAAATGGTTAAACTTGGTTTACTAACATTTTACATAAACATTGAATGTAAAAAAATGGATTAGTGAAAATGTGTGGTACATGTCACAATAGTTTTGGTTGAAGAGTGATGTTGATTACAATTTTAATCTGAAACTTTTTCCTAAAAGATGTAACTATTATTGCATATTATAGTAAGGACAAGGACTATAAAACTGCTAGGTATTCATAATGAACGTGATTACCTTTGGTATTAATATAATATGTGCTGGACATGTCTCATGATTCAATTCAATCTTAGTAGGTAGTTAGTTAGGTAGTAGGTATATGCAAATTCAATGCATGATATAATGATATTACATACTAGCAAAATTCTAGATAAAATACTAGTGGTTCAATTACATTTCATAGAAAATGATTGATATCTAAGTTTAATGTACTTAGTATTAATTATGCAACAACTTCTTGATGTTAAATGTACTTGGTTTACTTACATGCTTGGTGTGTTTACATATTTTCTACTAATATATTTACAATTAGAACGTAAACGGATATCTTATCTTGAACAGACTTCGTATGTTAATATTAATGTCAGGTTGATATTTATTGTTTTAAAAAGTGCATTTTAATAGATAACTTCATATTTTTATATTAGCCAAAAATATTTACCTAAAAAAGTTAGCACATGACGGAGTAATGGAAGTAACAAACTACATTGCATTGTTGGTTACGTTTCTCATAAAAATACATCAATAATCAAAGTCTTTGCAAACTTAACTTATCTATCCAGAGCAAGAGCTACAAGAGCCAAATATAATAGCTACAAAGAAACAGGCAAAAGTAAATAGACCAGTTGCAATAAGGGCCGCCAAATGAAAAGGATAGGATTCTTTACATAGAATTCCTGTGGTCCGCCAACAGGGTTTTCATTTGGCGGCCCTTATTGCAACTGGTCTATTGCTCTATTTATGGAATAGGTGTACTTATAATTGTTATTCAAAATAATTACATATCTATTCTTGTATGCAAAAAATACCTGATTAATCTTGGTTTTATCCAGGTTTTGTACCCTTTAAATATCTTTAGTCGCATGAAAATTCTTACAATCTTTCAATTTTGCTAAATTATGCTTTGCAGTTACAATACAATACCCGCATAGCTACTATACAGCAGGTGTGAATGCACTTTTATTTAAAAGATTCTATATCTCACCAATATCTATGTATTGTATATGCCATCTTATTTCCCTATTTTCCTTATTTTCTTTAAAGGCAACTTCATTTTGAAGCAGTTAATAAATTATATAAATTATATATTTTCCTCAAAGGTAAAATGTACCAAGTCTAAATTCTTCCTTTTACATTGTCCACCGCTGCAATGCCTGTTTGCAATGTAAGATTGCAGTTTCACACTTTATACAGTGCATGTTCCTAAACCGACTCTTAAGACGTTTACCTAAGTATGGATAATAATAAGCATGAGTTGAGTCATAGTTGGGTAATTATATTACTTAATGTAAAAAGTAACATAAAAGTAGAACATAATAGCTGCCACACAGACTAGGTAAACGGGTTTTTGTGGTGTCCCAGCATTTTTCAGCGACTTTATTAATTACTATTGGCACGTAATGGCAATGGTGCCTTGTAAAATACCTATGCAATGTATCATAATCGTAATCATATGTTGTCAACTCCAATCATTGTTCCCTGTTCCCTCTGCCATTGCGAGTTTCGGAAAGTTTTATTACTCACGCTAGTGAGACATATAGGCATTAGTTATTTTAGCTAAATATTTTAGCAGAATTGAAAACGAAATACAATAACATAAGATAAATGTTTACTACACATACGTAATAACTTGCTAGGTGCGGCCAGGTTTGTGAAGTTAACTAATATGGCAAAGATGTCAACAATCACTGCACTAAGTTACAATAATATTAACATAAGGGTTGTGTATTACACAATTTCATGGATTGACTTTAATTCTGTCAAGATTCTGTGGACAATAATAAATATCTCTTATTCAGTTATGAACTCATTTTACTAAGCAGAAAAGAATTCCAAATGCGACATGTCTGAGCCTATTTTCTCATTTTAAACATTTAGCTCGCCAAATTATTTCACTCTGTGTTCTTCACATCGTAAGTATCGTTACATATAGTGGGGTTTTTTCAATTTTTTATTAGTATGATAACACTACCAAAATGGGTACGCCCCATTAACTGAAAGTGTATGCAAAAATAAAAAATTGTAATTTTTTTTCTAGCAATAGACGGTAAATGAAACTGTGGTGCTTAAAGCGCTGATTATTCCATTTCCTTACGCTGTCAATGTAGAGTAGACCTGTATACAGATAAATTGCGTAAACAGTGCAGCTCATAATTAGTAAAAATGTAATCATAAATATCATTTATAAACATTTTACCTGTTTCTTTACAAACATGGTCAGAAGAAAATCGCATTTCTATCTCGTTTTACGTGGAGCACACCTCTTTACACACCTTCTTGCATATACTACACACACAGTGTACTGTACACTGTACACTGTACATTATACAGTCTAAGTTTAATGTGAGCCTATTAAAGAAATATCTCTCCTATAAACACTACATACTAACTAAATATTTATGTCTAAGTCTACTTAGTCTACTAGTATTACTTATAAATACACAACAGTAACAGTATTATTCTGATGATAAATTATTATGACTCTTCTGACTAGTATAATTAATACATTATATTAAATATGCAGTTCTACTCAAGTGTGCGTAAAATGAATAGGTAATTTTAATCAATATAGGTTGAATTAGATTTTCCAATTAGAAAATAAGTATGTTAACACATTAGATGCATACATACAAATAACTAATTTTGGACCAAAGAGGTTATAATATTTACCTATAACCTATTTATATGTTATATGTTTTGGACTTAACCTCAATGTCAATAGATAAACACACACGTACCTCTCCTTAAGGTCCAACATGATATCACAAGATACAAGGCTCTCTCCGGAGGAACTCGGTGATAGTATCACGGAAGAATCTGTAATAAATAAATAAGCATCATAAACATCAATTTCCATTTACAATAATGTACAAATAGGCACAGGCAGTATAATATTATTGCACATTATTAGACACATTCACCACCTATGACACATTATCAGTTTTTACATGCAAACGGTTTCATCAATCTCGGTACTCTTATTGTTGAACCTTGTTCAATTTGGATTATAAACTGTGATAGTGGTATCTTTCTGCTTATTCAAATGCGCACTTCAGGTTAGAAATGATGCATTTAATTACGTAAGTACAATATACAGTATTAATCAGTTACTCATAGGAGTTATATGAACGTGAACACAAATATTATGGTGCTGGACTGAGAGATTAATATCTGTATCTATATGCATGACAAAAAATGATTTGTCCATTTAGAGTACATGACAGACCTTGGCAATAAAAGCATTACAATACGAAACTCACCTACATAATGTAGCAACAATAAGTCGATACTTATCACAACAACTAAGCTGTGCTAATGTCAGTAATGGCCAATGTCAACAATTGATCCCACAAAAATGCCATTACACAATGGAATTCTACACCCTGATGGGAGCACAATTTGTTTTCAACAAAATTAAGGGAGGTATATTGATCCACAATAGGTTTATTGGCATTAATATTTGTGTGTTTTAATCCCTTCAGATGTGTTTACCTAGGTTTGATGTGAACATGAAGTAATGAACGACCGAAACTTGCAAAAAACAAATTGACTCTTCTAAACACATAAAAATGCTTAAGCTTCTAAAATAAAAAAGGTGAATAATAATACAGCACGTATCTGACCGTGCACGTGAATTTGAATGAAGTCATGTTATACGACTTTTGTCTGGTTTGCCTTGCAACCCTCGTTTTTTAACCATATATAAGTTAAAGAGCATTGCATTGCTATTTTAATTATAAAAATGCCTATGTAAAATTCCGCCTTGTTTGTGTCAGTCAGCCTACGAAAGTGACAGGCAAATAGCGTTCAACCCATTGGATTATAAACCATTGTAACGGAATATAAAAAAGTTGCGATCCTGGTGCCATGACTTTTGACCCTTGACCTCTATCTTCCATTGGCATATTTAAAAGTTTTAATGTGGTAGCTTTGGAATGAGCAAAACCACAATTTTCTAGGATGAACAGAACTAAAGTTACGTCGTTTTTAGTTTTGACCCTCTCCTCCAGACAGGGAGAGCGACCGATTTAGCCCATTTTTGAACTTAGCCTTAGTTTTGACCCTAAAAGCAAGGACAGAATGTTTGAACGAATTATCTGTATCCGTTCTATCAAAAACTTTGACCCTACAGACAGACTGTTACGAGTGATGGCATAAAGTCGCAAAGAATCGTAACTTGATAATGTAGCCATCCTTTACGTTGGAATCAACACACGCTTACAAATCGAATCATTTACCTTATCTTCCTTTTACTGAAACTCACTAATACCTATAATACATATATCGACGTAATTTACTGAGTCCGTCTGTGTGCCGGTAGTACTAATCATCCCGCTTAATCACTCATACATATCTGTAGTTATAGATTAGTATACTAGTACAAAGACAAAACATAAGTAAAATGAAATAATGCTATCAAAAGGGCTATATCTACAAATATAAATACTGCAGGTAATCAAAAGTTTTCCTCAAATAAACTCAAAAGATGTACATATTAGTTAAATAATTCATTATACAATTCTCCAAAAAATAACCACCCTCTCAAACCAATCAGAGCAAAGGAATCGTTATTTTTAGTCAAACTGACAAGTGTACAGTATACAACATGATTTTACATAATTTAACTAGCAAAACTGATGAGCAGTTTTGTGAAAGCGCTATCCAGTTTAGCCGACAATTTAGTAAACCTGAGACATAATGTACCAATATAGAGCTCGAAGCAATTGAAGTTTGCAAAACAATACCTATAAATTCGTTGCTAAATGTAGAGTAAATCATCACATTACAGAAATGTTTTAGTTTTAGACATAGGAAATGTGCAACTACCTATAATATATGTACCAGTACATAAGGTACCGTATCATAAATAGCGATCAGTTATAGTAAGGTATACAGAACCAAAAAATGTGACCTTCGAACTATGAATTACGACATTAGGATCTGATGGCAAAACAGGTATTAAATCACGGCTTACATACTTACTAAGCATTACTGCGCTTATTGATATAATACAATACTGAATATCCTAAAGCACATAGATAAGTCTGAATCGAAAGTAGTTAAATCAATACACAATGCAATGGAACACATTAGTAAAGGTTTTCGTCAATAGCCCAAATAAATATGCATAGGTATTTGCGAATAGTAATTAGATTTGTGCTAATTTCTAATTAGCACAAAAAAGCTTAGTTATTTTTATGATTCAACTTTATTCCTACCTAAGTATTGGCATTAGACTAATTAGGAATTAAATTTTTTCTTTGTTGTCACATGTGGGTTTAGTTCAAATGAATGACAATCCCAATGACTCACTACTGAACATATAAATAAGTGCCACATATTTTGCTGCATAATTACATGCGTTCACCTTTGTAACTATTAATAAAATATTTCTTTAGTGTGTATTTATCTAATTTTTGTAAAGAATAGGTGTGTCACACAACAACAGACTTCAAGAATAGGTTTCAAATGTTTCATTACAATATAACATGACTATACATGTATAGTGTAGGTATAGGAAACATATCTACAAGCTAAATCTTTGCATAGCTTCATTGACTGCCACTGTGTCACTTATAGGCATAATACCCCTTGGTGGTATTACATATCAATAAAATGGATTAGACAAGTCTCACTTGAAGAACAGTGAGCTTACAAGTGTATAGCGAATTATGCAGGTACGATAGTTATCAGAGGAAAAATATGGCTAAGTGAATTAACTTTTAAAAAGTAGGTAATTAATTTTATGTATGTTATTGCAAACAAGTATTATTATATAGTATTTGAGACAAAAAATTTCATTTTGCAATTTTTGTAAACAATGCCCATGATTGTAGGTTGATGGTTCAATGGTTACTTACTGTGAATAGTACATAGGTCAAAGACATCAGCTTATGAACACCTACCTGCATAAATATTTCTGCTGTCTATCTAGATGAGATAAAATGGTAAAACAATTACATTAAATGGCTAACTATACATTCTACTGTCAGTTGTTCGTGGTGAGAAGATAGGATGAGAAAATCCACACGCAAGTTTAGCGAGAGGTACTTTTCATATGCAAAGTTTTACAGAACATGGTCTAGTTGTAATAATATGCAGACTAATAAAGATACCTACGCACAAAAAACAGTTTAACTGTTATAAAACTAAATTTAAATAGAAATGAGGCATATTAAATAGGTAAGGATGCTTGAAGTGAACTTTCTTTATGTACGTTATCACCAACTTTCAAAGCAAGTAACTGCCAACTCTGACTGTAGAATTAATACAGTCTGACAGTTAGATTTCTCCGTTGATCTGAAAACTGTGGTCACCCTCATGGAAATAAGTTCAGTTTCCTAAATAAGTAGCAATAAAACCCGCACAGAAATCACGAACACAAAACAGTAATTAATTACACTTTACTCCAAAGTTTCTATGTCCATTATGTTGTCAACATTTCTAATTGAAAAGCTTTTAGTTCACTCTGTCTAAGATCACTTAACACTTCACGACTTTTCATTCTGTCTAAACCCGATAGAATAAATATGTATTTTGGCAGTACAGAGCTCTTAACATACTTTACTGTGCAGTTTACACACTTACTGAATACTGAAGACACTCTTTCAGTTCCTCTATATTAACTTTATGCATTAAGGATTCACTTTCTTGGGCAAATAAATGATAAATAAATTGCCTTCCAGCCCATTATTGGCACAATTCATTCTTTCTCACATTCAATAGCCAATACTTGTGTTTGGTAAGCTAATCGCAAACACACCTAAATAAATGTAAGTACAAAGTAAGTCACACACACGCGGTGTGGATTAATGCAATTGAATAATAGCAGCACACAGTAGTGGTAGTAGCTACTATCTGTAATAGCCCATTGTTCCATTGTCACTTGCAATTACAATCACGTTATTTTAACACTCACACATGCACTTGGCTCCTATAACTATCAATTGCATCACAATAGCAGTAAATATTGAAGAAATGTATATTAATTTTATGCCTGCCAGCTCGCTACTTTGCCTCTACTATTTGCAATGGTACTTATTTTGCATCAGACCTGACTTTTGTTTGAATTGTTAAAAGAGTTACAGTTACATACCTAAACGTTAGAAGGTCCCTAATGTACATTTCACTCATTACACCGAATATTGTCATTAAATACATAGTTAATACTATGTATAAGCACTAGCAATTTCTGTTTTATATTCTGATATGAATCTAAGCACATCATTAGTAGAGGAAAACTTTTGCCCCTATTTCAATTGTTCGCTTCCTATTTATCTATATTGAATACCTAGGTTAGTTCTGGCAAAAAATAGTGCCTAAGACTTGCACAGCATGAACTTTGAAAATTGTCTAAAGACCCAAATTACGAATCAGACAATGATATCTACTATTAGTATCAGAATCTAATGGAATTCTGGTGGAAGTAGCAATAAAAATAAATTGAAACATTCATATTGCATTAGGGTAACTTTTAGCAACTTCGTATTGTCTGTAGGTTATCAAAATCATTTCTCCACTTTTGTCCTCCCTACTGTTTACAGCACCAAATACTCCTAGTTTTCTCATGTACCATTACATATAACCATGTACACCAGTAACACTAATACTTAATTGTAGCTGCAAGACTATAACAAACAGAAACAACTTAATACATATTACTCACGAGCATGCATTGCAATCTACTTATAGTATCTGTACATGGTAGACAGTTGTACACAAATGCATTACTGAGTGTAAGTACATGTATGGTGCTCGGTACAGTAGTACTGCATGATTATTATTGCAAATGTAGTCAATACATGTGCCTGCTCGTCTCGTGACAACAATTTTAGGATGACGAAATCCTTAATTACATTTTAGTACACTGGTTAATTAAAATTACGATCCTAAGCTTTGCGTCTGTGTTTAATTAAACTTACAGCAGAAACGTACTTTTGCTATCTTCATAGGTACTCTACTCTGTAAGTCTCTTTATGCAACTTTATATATGCATTTATATACGTATATTCAACTTTTATGCATGCACAGCATTTATTTTAAGAGTATCATACCAAAAACGTAATCTCTTCACAAATGGACTTCCACGCGAGTGACATATGAGTGTGCTCAAATCGGACGTAAGAAGAACAAGCCCACGACTAGCATAAAAAGTGCAGTGAACTGACTTTGACTTAGAATTTGTGAAGCTATCCACTTTACTGATAGCAATGACACAGAATTGCACACTAGAATATATTTATACACTGACAATAAGAACAAATGTTAAAGGTTAACTGTTTCTCCATATTCTAGATATTGTTGAATGTATTCTTAATATAGCACAATTTTATGTCAGCGTAGTGTATTTAAAATCACATTGAACAAATGAGCTTGCCTTTATATAATATAGTTACACTGTAGCACTGTATATCTGAACAGAGATTAACTTGAGGAGATCTATGAAAGTTGTTTCACTTACCAATACTAAAGTTCTACCGTAATGTGAAATATTCGCACAATATGTTAATAGTGATTTGCGTAAAACACATGCACACACGTACACAGTTAAGCTCTACCTAATCTTGAACTCTTTCCTTGTGACTTTAGCATGCAAAATGCAAATGAGCGATCAAAGTCACACTGTGCCAAGTTATCTTCTGCAAACACAACAAAAATTGGCATGTTTTTTGCAGTTATTTCTTTGGTATCTATCTACCCTGTATGTATTGCACATTTTGGAAAATGAAACAATTATTTTGAAATTAATTTGCACTTTGAATAGTTTCACATGACACAGGACAAGGACTCTTGTTGGTGAAAACTGGAAAATCCAGGTAAAGCACGATAAGCTCTAGTTTGCTGGCTATTATAAAAGATTCACTCACCTAATGCACATGAAATCACTTTAACTAACTTGGCTTTAGCAAGTAGTTGCGTCATATGAATAACAGGGAATATTATCTAACGTAAGAAGTACCCACAATTATTAACTGAACTCACAACAGCACAAACAGAGAGTCTGACGACTCTCTTTTAACTCGACAACCATTGCAATGCAAATGCACCATGTGCACATCTATCCACATAATATAGTTGTACCCTACCTAATGCAGTACAATAGTGCACAGTGCATACCTTAGTGACTGACGAACTGACGATGAAATGAACCAACCACCACCATACATACCACAAATTCTCAACCACTTTGATGTAAAGTACACAATACATTAATACATGCCATTCACAGTAGTATACTCTAATATTCAATGTAATCAGATTAGTCATGCTATAATATATTCGTTGATGCTTTTTAGTTAAGTTTGTCCAGACCAGCCAGACCAAGACACAAGATTACTCTATCCAATCCAATCTATTTATTTCATCCCACTCTGACTAACTAAGTCTAGCCTCATCTAACTGACTCAGTGAGTAAGTAAGCTCATAACAATAACCAGCTTATTTTTCTACTGTCATATCTCAAAAACATACAATTAATATCGTTAGCAATGCTATTGTAATGGTATAAACAAGCATTAAATCTAAAATATAGATACCATTGTAAATACATTTACTTATGCAAGGCAACATTAAATTATTTACTCTGCCATCTTAACATATTATAGAACATACCTAGCCCACCACTTGGCTCAATTATTACACGACTCAGACTCCTTATATTGCTACAGGATTTCTAACTATACCTACTCGAATATGCATCTTAACATTATGTTATGTTGACTACCAAAAGAAGGTTAGGCTGTAGTAGCTACTGCGAAAGTGTCGAAACAACCTGAATACTACTCAACAGTCAACAACAGCAGACAATTCTAAACTATAGTTACTTATTAAATAGTTATAACAATATGGTACATTACCATCTTCGTCCATCTTTCATATAAACACCTTAACCACATAAATATTACCTTGCCCTAAAGTGAGCACAGAACATAACGCTTATAATTTATGACTAATTATATATCATTTTTTTTTGCATGAGCAAATGTATTAGTATTCCTAACCAAGTATAAACACCCTTAGTGTAATAGTAGTGTAGAATAACATATTTGGAGTATCTACTTAATATGTGCATGTTTCATATATTATTATGTAGGTAAATGCAAAGCACATTCTACACAACTTACGCTACTTTAGCCAGAATATATGTACAAGTTAAAACAAGGCGTGATTTTTGCTGTAAGTGATATTTCGTGCTTATGATTAAATATTGTTATTTAATTCTGGATGAGAAGGTGATGAGCATACAGAGAACAGACAGTTGATTGAGAACGTTCGTCTAGATAGAATTTGTTCAGGTATATAGTTTTATCCCAATTTCAATTCATCGAACAGTATTCTTATGTGCTACCTAACTATTGCTTTCCATGCAGCAATGGCTTATTTGCGATTTCCTTTAGATAAAACTTTTATATAGAAATAACAAGCTGAAGCATTATCTGTGTTTATAAATTCATAATGATTATATTGTATCTGTATAATAACATGCATTTAGATTCTGTACATCAAAATCCCCCAGAGTCAAAAGGAGGTATTTATGGTTACCCAGTGCTTTACATGACAAAATGTGTACACTACACCACAAAACATGCCTGAGTAGGCACATCAGTGTAATAATGTCTGTAATATAATAAAGCAATATAGGGAAGAAGGTGAGAGTCTGGTCTCTTCTGTCCGCACATGCCCTTGGACTGTTGGATTGGATTGCTAAATTCTAATTTACAATACAATTTACGATGTGTAAAATGATTAAGAGCATTTTTGACTATACTCGCGCACTATCGTCAAAATTGTAATTATTGTGACTCATGACTTGTGCATTGTTAATTTGGGCCTTCGCCGTTTTAGCACATTGACTAACCTTTTAGAGCTTTACAGTTACGCAAGTTGACTTTGTCAATATACCTAGTTGAGTCTGCAAAAGACTTAAAGACAAAAATTACTATTAAACCCAACAGACCACAACATATTGTTTAAAAGTCTAACCGACCTATATGCATAAAACCGCTGTGTATAGATAATAGAGTTGTGAATAAAAATAATTTAGATAACATGATGTAGGCACTACTGTTGTGAGTCATAATAGATTTCATATTTAAATGTAATTACTTGATTATAAGGAACAAGACACAAAGTTAAAGTAATTTCTATTCAAAGGGGAAATACATAAATGTCAAATAAAAATTCCGTAGCCTTCTTCCGCTGCCGCAATTTTTAGCATATCCCCTTCACCATACTACTTCCCTACATCTGTTGTCACTTTTATGTGTTAGTTAATGCTGTATTGGTGTAGTTTTAGTATAGGTAATCGATTTACAAGAATATTCTTATGTTTGTGGTTAGTAAACTTCAAATGAAAATATTGCAACTCAAGGTGTGATGCTAATTTGTGCACGAAACCAACTGCTGGAAGCCTTAATTATTCTGTAAACTGGTACTGCTGCAAGTTATACAGATGCCTAATTACATTTACTATTTTTTAATGTAGATGATCAACTAATCATTACTAGATCTTAAAAGATCTTCTATTACTAATTGTAATTAAATGTAATTTCCAGCGAAGCAGATTAAAATAATCTTCCTTTTTTGCGCTACTGATAATGAAATTTTAATTACTTAGGTTGTAGTGATTGAGTAAACATTTCTGCTCGAGTACACACTGATCGATCTGTAGTACAAGTTTTTGTACAGAGAGAGATTTAGATGGTAGAGAAGGTCGTGTTTGTTGTACAGACAAAAGGAAAACATGGACAGACAAAGGCAGTATTTCACTTCACAATACAGCAAGATGTCAAGAACAACATTTGTTACCTTGATGGTCTCAAGTGACATGCTTGTTCAACTAATAGTAAAGTATGTAGGAGTGGAATTGCAGATTAGAAAAGTATCAATGGTAAAGTAATAGAATATTAATCAGAGAATAAAGAGTGGGATCTCTGCTGTAATTTCATACGCATGTGGCATTTACATTACTGACTCTACTAACCCATTAATATATCATTGCTAAAACTCATTTGTCTTACATCTGATCACTAGGCAAAGTTTCACAAATGGGTAACGAGTAGACGTAACACATTAAGAAAATTATCTATCTATCCTCCCCTTCTGCCATAATAAACGCTAATTCATATTTATCATTAGAGTTTTTGCATTCTGAACATTAAATTCGAAAGTAGACAGGAGCAGACCAGATTTATAATATTATCAACATGTGTCTGGTTTCTGTTATCTTTATATAAAGATAGCCAAGTATCTCATACATTATAAGTTCATTTGTGAAGAGCTTCCGGCCTGAAAATTCGCAATATCAAGAAGTTGCATGCAATGAAAAACTAAGAAACATTCTATGGCTGCTTGGACTCAATTCTTCTATTCTTACATATTCAAAGATGTATATCACCATCACCAATAGTACATTGTGTGTAGGCATCTCTATAAAACAAAATAAACAGACAGATGGAATTTAGCAGGTACCTGGATGCTACAAAATGTTACCTCTGCTATTATTATGCATACACATTCATGTTATGTGAACTTTTTGCATTCTATAGCTTAACCTGATAACATCACGAAAAGGCAAAGAAAGCATTTGCAAGATAGAAAGTCACGAGAGCTTGCAATCTGATATCGTAGCCTCAAGTCCTAATTTTATTTCCACATAGAAATCACGTTCTGGTTTCGTGTTTTCAGTTTTGCGGAATGTATCTTGTTACCAATTCACTGCCAATGAATCTGTAGAAGTGAACTAACTACTTACAAATTGCCGTATAACTGGAAACTGGAGATGCTATGCTTAGCTAGCTTAGAATTAAGAAGTAGCAATTAGCAATCATTTAGAGATACTTATGTTAATGAAGATATTTCAATCTACGCCATCTTCACAGAATTGTTCAATTTTCATCAAAATGACAAAATGATACAATGATACGAATGCTGATCTGAATTTGGGTCACAAACAACATCTGCTGTTAATGGTAGAGAAAATAATGGCAAATGTTTACTTATTGCACCTATTATTATTGGACGTCATCATTAATTAATTTCTTAAATCAATAAAACGAACTTTATATCTACCAATATTACTTCATTCTTTACTTGCTGGCTGGGTGGATTGGTACTTACTTTTTCGTTATGATACCTCTTAAGTATGATTGATGATCAGGACTCTGGACTACTACTGAAGTTGGTTAACATCTAAAATAAGAATAATTTGGCTCACCTTTAAATGTAAGTGTAAGGTCAGGTTGATCCGAAATTTCATCATCGATAAGAAATTCAGAATCTGAAATAACATTATCAGCGTGTCCACTAGCAGCCAAGGAAGAAGCCCCAGAAGCATCATGGCGAAGTGCATACCGGGTATCATGAATCTCAGTTTCTTCGGAGCTTTCAGTTTCAGTGGTGGTGTTATGTCTATCATGATCTTCCCTTGATGATATTGAGAGGGGACGACTGTGAGAGCCGGTGAAGGAATCGCTGCTGTGATTTCGTTCCAATTGCAACTGCAATAGCATATCTGTAGGAGGAAATAAATCCCTTTTATTCAATTCCTCTCTTGACTGTATTTTTGAATTTGGCACATCTGTTTCTGTACAGTCGGTTTTCGCTGTTTCATTTTTCAGTTGTTCTTCTTCGCTTTTAGTCCAAGTGGTGCTTCTAATTAGTGGTGGAATCGATTTGATAGCAGTCTGAACCGGAGCAGATGCTGGTGTGATTTTCTTGGGTGGTATTCCTACTTTAGTTTGATACTGTAAAGTTTTTTCTTTGACTAACCCCGTAGAAACATTTTGGAAACCTGAGCCGGTGACAGCAAAGTTGGATTTAATTTCTTGATTAGAGCGCGTATGTTTGTACAAACCAATTGTGTAAAACGGTCTTGTTTCTTCAGGTTTCTTAAGACCAAATCTATTAGCGTAATTTCCAGATGTAGCAATCCCAGGAGTGGGATATGTTGTTCTTTTCACCAATTCTGTTTCATTTCTACTGGCTCGACTTGCAGTGTGAGTACCGAAAGGTAAAACCCGCCGTTGACAAGGCGGAGTTCTCCCTCTGCATTGTTCAATTGAAAGTTTATCGTCAACAGATTTATTTACAAATTGGTCACCTGGTTTTCCAGTTGTTGTCGAAGGTTGGGGTACCGGAGTAAGACGAGCCAATGCTGGGTTAATTCTAAATTTAGATACAGGGATACTAGCTTTTCTTTGTAAATTAGGTGTCTCTCTTGGATTTGAATTCGGTCCTGGATTGTCCTTTTTCAGATCATGTACAGTGGCTTGAGAATTCGTTACTGAGTAAAGTTTCGGAATGACTGAGATAGTTGAGCCAGTAGGTTTAGTCGGAGTAGATGAAGGGCATTTGTATCCAAATCGGTTGGGTCGATTCATCATGTTTACTAAAGCACTTGGTAAAGTTTTCTGGGGTTCTGGTGAAAAGAATCTTTCCCTTAATAATTTAGTTTCTTCTCGGATAGCATTTAAATTCTTGAGGGAGTCCTTACAATTTCCATTCTGATCCAGTTCAGCATTGTCCACATGACTTTGAGTAGCTTCGTTGTTATTGTCTAATTTTAAGTTATGGTTTGTCTCTGCTAGTTTCTCTGTTAAAACAACCTTTTTCTGTTCGTAACTGCTTGGACTGTTCCCCATTGTGTTAGTTTGATGGATGTTTTCTCTGTCATCCGAATTTTTAAAGCCATTTGCAGTACTTGGAGTGTTTTCCTCCGTTTTTTGGGTTACTTCTTTAGTTTTATCCGATTTTAGTGTGACTTGCTGAACAGTATTTATTATATTGTCGTTAGATATAAGTTTTGATGACAGTAGATATGAAGACTGCTGTAGCGAAGATCTTTTCAAAGAATGTTTTTTGGAAGCAGGAGTACGAATCTGAGATCTGTTGAAGGATATCAAAGGTTTTCTTATTTTTCGGTTTCCTTCCGGTTCAATAAATGTTACTGATTTATTTGAAAAGTTTTTATTTTTATGTTTTGGTGAGTTAAATCTTCGTACAGAATCATTCATGTCACTGTCACTACAAGGCAAAATGTGAGTCTTTAATTTTAACGCGGAGATGTCTGAGGCTGTGGTACTGCTACCACTAGGGTAGACACGGTCAGGATGGTTGTACTGCAAAAACATAAAATTATCATATTAATACCTTTTTAAATCATCACATTATCAGAGTAAAACAAACCAAAGGCGAAAGCTCAAACAATTACGAATTAATACTCCCACCAACCTTGACAATATCTACAAAATCTACATATTTATTTATCTACGATATACTAAGTGACATAAGCTACGACAATAAAAGCAGTGCTCTACCACTAGGAGTGGGCGGATGAGATGTACAGCTACAATTCGATCGTATTGTGTCATATAAATATATCTTGTTGTATTGCGTCTCATTTGTAATTTTATGCTTCTTATACGATTCCTATATAAAAATAATTTTCAATACTCGTTTTGTGAGACACATCGATACAACAAACCAATAACACACCAGGCGATTTTGATTTACGATAGTATACCAAAGTGGGAATATTTACGGCAAATTAAATAAGTGTGAACTTTAGATTGTTTACAACTTTGGGTGTGAATGTAAATGATTAGTCTATAGTGCAAGTGTCATTAACTAGACAATNCTTTGGGTGTGAATGTAAATGATTAGTCTATAGTGCAAGTGTCATTAACTAGACAATTCTTAGGAAAGTGCTAAGGAAATAGAAATCAGATAATCATATACAGAATTGATAAAACTTTACATATCAATAAAGATTATTGTCCCACTTGATACATTCTAATGCAAACACAGCCATGTATTAAACAGAGTATATAGTAAATAACAAATAATATAAATACATCCACAACATTAGGAAACGTCTTAGGGAAATATCAAATTAAGGAAAAACTTACACTTGTCCTCTTACGTAAAAGTTTAGTTGAAATTGAGTTAATAAAAGAGTCTTAGAAGTTTGTTAGTTGTAAAATAAACTAATAAAGTTCACTCAGTCAGTCTGCCAAACTGCCATTTTCTTTTTCCACCTGACTTAACAAATTCATCCTCTTTCTCCCTTCCAAATATAGAGGTTCCTCAATTTACACTACACGATCTATTTACTCGTGTATCGTGTACAAATGTATTTTTATATACTCAAACTATTCTAATGTAATTCGAGAGGCTTGTGTTTTAAAACTCGTGTACAACACAAACATTATTTTCATCTTAGACTAACCCCGATATACTTTGTATAGCCTAGTTAGGAGCATACCATACACATAACACCAAGGATAAGTTGATTCATGCTTTTGTTTGCTTGCACTGTACTTACTATCTGTATAACGACTTCCCTTCACTTACGTATTTACTTGCATACTTGCTCAACCTATACAAATACGAAAACTTGCATAGGGAGCAATTGGGTACACAAAAGTGCAAACTAAAGGTCTATGCTCTGCCTCTTTTAAAGACTATATAAGCTTTTTATATTTACGAGTGTGAGACTCGGAATTTCCATTGATCACCACAAACACATATAACTCGATCATTATATTACCACTATATACCACTGGGAGCCCATGACCAAAGTTCAACAATGGTCCATGTACTCGCACAATAGAAGCCTTATTCTTTTTAGCATTGCATATCTTCAAAAATGCTATCCTTTCATACACATGCTGTGTTATGTGCTGATAAGTGTTGAATATTAGACGCATTTACATGTAATATATTGAAATATATTCCCTATCTAATCGCAAATGCAGTCATGCTCATGTGATAACGTCTGCCAAACTCTTATTGCTCACAACTACGAGTGCTCGTACGTACTAGTAAGTTAGTTGTCCTTATTCGGGTACACTTTTGCTTGACCAAGCATAAAAATAGCTCTTTACTCCAT